>CM055749.1:15827969-15870469 GCA_029465975.1 Dallia pectoralis | reverse complement strand
GCAAAAAAAGAGAGAGAGAGGAGAGGAAGACAAGAAGAGGAAGGCCATTAAATGCATCAGGGAAAGGGCTCATCTGGGATAGTATGTTTTACATATTTAGCTTGCTTTTGCTAGCTTTAGCTATTCAGCCTCCTCATTGAGAAATATACTGTATTTTGTATTTAGTCTCCTCATTGAGAACTATTCTGTATTTTTTATTCTGTCTCCTCATTGAGAAATATACTGTATTTTGTATTTAGTCTCCTCATTGAGAAATATACTGTATTTTGTATTCAGTCTCCTCATTGAGAAATATACTGTATTTTTAATTCAGTTTCCTCATTGAGAAATATACTGTATGTTGTATTTGGTCTCCTCATTGAGAACTATTCTGTATGTTTTATTCCATCTCCTCATTGAGAAATATACTGTATTTTGTATTCAGTTTCCTCATTGAGAAATATACTGTATTTTGTATTTAGTCTCCTCATTGAGAATTATACTGTATTTTGTATTCAGTTTCCTCATTGAGAAATATACTGTATATTGTTGTCACGACTCGTCGGGTGTAGTGTGGATGAAGCCATGTGCAGGAGCCAAGATAATCCGTTAGGTCAGTTTTATTAAAGTAAAGCAACGTAAAACAAACCGATAACGGCGGAAAAAAGGCTAACTGGTTGAACTGAAATAAACAGTGTGCATATCGCGTCTTATAACAAACATATTCCACCAACCACAATAGCACTCAAAATATACCAACACTCACCTCTAAAACACAGTGACATGTAATAATGCGAAGCAACGAGTGCACTGCTCGCGACCCTCTTATATCCCAGATAAAGTGACAGATTACTAACAGCTGTGACCACGTGAAAGAGGAAGTAATCACAGCTAGTGAGTACAAAAACACGGAAGTGGATCACCGAAATGTAAGTGTAGCAACGCCACCACACCAATCGTGACAATTGTCTTCAGTCACCTCATTGAGAAATATACTGTATTTTGAATTCAGTTTCCTCACTGAGTGCTAATATATGTCTCTGTTTTGTCTCATTTTTGAGAAAGACACTGTAATCTTTATTAATTTTCCTAATTGTGAGAGATACAGTACGGATTCTGTATTCAGTCTATTCATTGAGAGAGCTGCTGTAGTCTTTAATGTATTTCACTTGGTCTCTATGGCACAGAGGCCCTTAGCAAGGTGTTGACATATTATCCAACTGTCTTTATGTTACTGTAATGGATGAATACAGACAATCCAAACAAACATGTTATTTCTGCTTTGGTTCTTCAGCAGCGATGTGCACGCTTGTGGGACAAAGTAGCCAATGCCTGTACATTTGTGTGTATGGTGCTGTGTCTGTCTACATCAGAAGGTGTGTGTTTTCGTGTGTGAGTGCATACATGCTGTGTATGTGTTGTGTGCGTGCTTTGCTTCTCTGGTAGAATGTCCCATGTTCCTTCAGCCTGCATTAGCTTGCGCCTGTTTCTTTTAGGGTATCAGGAATAACATCTGGTTTCGATGAGGGCCTGAGCCGACTCAGAGCATCACAGACCAGAACACAGGGTATTAGAGGTAATTTACTTATTTAAAAGAAAAAAACTTAAATCTCAGGAGCTATGATGGTAAATGGAGATGGGGCTTATCTCAGCAGCTCCCAGCTAGCAAATCTGGTTCTTTGGAGGTTGTGGGAATTTATATTCTTGGTTTTGTGCAGTGGCAAGCTGTGGCTTTCGGACCTTGGCCTTTAGTGTGGAATAAATTCTTCGGGCCTGCTACAAGAATCAACAACACAACTGCTTACAAAACTTTAGTCTAAACTTATCATATATTTTTTTAAGTAACAGCAAATACATGTAGGATGTTAGTGTGAAAGGCTTGTGATGCTACAAAGATGGTGGCCATTGGGCTAATGTTTCACCAAAGCTTTTATGAGGGTTGGATCCCTGGCTGGTTATCCACAATATGCGACATCCAATCATGCAATTGGATAAACTCTTTGGGCTAAACTTAACTTTGTTAGTTACTGGTTAGTGGTATTTCTTCAACACGATATCACAGGTTTTCGTGAAATAGACACGATTTTTGTACCCCAAATTTGTGACATGCACATGTAAAAGTTCGTTTTTTCGTGTCCTGGACACGATTACTTTTTTTGTGTACAGGACACATATTTAGGACTCCACGGAAAATCGTCACACACACACAAAAAAGTAGACCAAACGTTTTTGGTCAACGACACGTTAAACAAATAAGTAAATCGAAATGTTCGGTATTGGTTAAGGTTAAGGCAAGAGTAAGAGTCAGGCTTTCGTTTAATATTTAGAGTAATAGAGTAAAAGAGTTATATTCCAGAAAGTTAAATCCGTCGCGTTTACAATTCAAGCTACGCCCACTTCCTGGTTGAAATGCAAGTTGAGTCAACCAATCACGACACTTGCTTTCGTCAGCTCAGGGAAATCGTGTCCAGTACACGAAAAAAATACCTTTTACGTGTGGATGTCACAAATCTCGGGTACAAAAATCGTGTCTATTTCACAAAATCTCATGATATCGTGTTGTCTTGGCTGGCCAGTGGCATTGCTTGGAAAACTGGGTGGAGCCATTTCTGTCCGGTGTTATCTTTACCCCTGTAAGGGACAGAGTCCTGTCCTCCCACTCTGGTGGTGATGACACCTCCCCCGCATCCGGAGAGAGGGAAAATTAGGGACTTGTTCGTTCACCTGTGTTTTTGTCCGCACCTGTGTTGTGTTTGCTCGTTAGTCCCTGTATTTAGTTCTGTCGTTTCCTGTCTTTCTGTGTCGGTCATTGTTAAGGTATGTTTCTCTTGTTTTACGTTTGCTGGTCCTGTTATGTATTGCGTGATTATTCTGGTGTTCGGCGTTTAGTATGTTCTGTCTCACTAAGGGGAGGTTTTGTTAATTATGTTGTTCTTCTGTGTTTGTGTTAAGTGTTAGGATTGTCTGTGTATTAAGCTACCCGTTCCTGTACCTGTTTTGGGAGAAAATAAACCCTTGTATTGCAAAGCGCTCTGCGTTTGTGTCCTCTACCTGCTTGAAAGCCCGGATCCTGACAACCCCCCTACGGTGCACTCAAAGAAAACATTTGCAAATACCCTTCTGATATGCTTGTATAAATGAGGAATATCTGATATTTTCTACTGGAATAATTGTATAAGTAACTGAACCTAATCAATATGCGACAACCTATATTGATATTGGCCCTTACCATCTCCATTCTGGCATGTCCTTCTGTGTCCTCCGGCTGACTCACGAGCAGTTGTTGGTTTGGAGCAAACAATTCATAATTATATTTAATTTATTTATAGCACACTCTGAAATGGAAAGCTAATGAAGTGCCATTGTCAATTAATCTCATAGCTCAGATAGTAAGAAACCCTTCATCCTCTTATTCACACCCTCTCTAGTTCACTTAAGGCAGGCAGACAACAGACAGCAGCAGAGAGAGGTCTTCAGTAGACAGCACACATGAGGGCCACTGTTTCATCAGAAATGTCAATAAAAACAAAGCATTGCAGGTTCCTCCTAAAATAGATATCCACCTCTCGTCCATTTGAGGACAAATCCTGCTTGAATTAAGTAGAATTATAATAACCAGGAATGGGAGCCTGTGAGTTCCAGGCAATATTCCTGTGCCAAGATTCTTTGAAGGGCAGAACATCAGGTCCGGAAATATGTGCTAATACGGGTCGAGTTTGAGGAGGAGAGTCCTGGCATTTATGTGCATAAAATCTAGGCATTTGCAATTACAGAAGTCATGAAACATAACGTGACATGACCACATTGTTAACATGAGAGTAACAGGACTTAAATGCTCATTACATGAAACCAAACAGCTAATGATAAGAGCATGAATATATGTGCATATGGAATGCAGAGCGTGGGACAGAAGGTCAGTAATGAGTTCATGATTGTTTCATACAACTCCTTTAATACCAGACAGACAGGTTGGAAATGAGACACACCATGTAACTGTAATATAAGTAAAGTCCCTGGTGGTGAATAGGAGACTAACAGATGTTACAGTCCAGTAGTGGGACAAAGTAGTAAAGAAAAGTGACGTAAGGCCAATAGGCAATTGAGATGCTAGTATAATGTTACTGGCATTGTACCGATGAATAATATGAAGACAAATGTAAAGACAAACCTGTTGCAACACATTTTAATTACTAGGAGTTACTATTGTCCGGTTGAATACAATGTCACAATGGTTTCAAGTAGATAAAGTGTATGCAAATATGACATTTTGGCTTGGAGATGGGATGCCCATGGTGTAACCAGGGAATAGTTAATCCATGGATGCTTAGGGGAGGAATCGGTGTGCTTTCTGGCGTCGGTTTGGCATAGACATACAGTATATGTAGAGGTCTTAGACATGCCGTGTTACATCCTGCAAAATACACATGGGTCTCCATTCAGGTTGGTTGTGCTCAGCTCCAGTAGATTACACCTTAATACATTCCAGAGAGATGTTTTTAGCCATGTAGCATTTTTTGTAAAGCCATTGCCTCATTCATGACATTTAAGAACTTTTGTATCTTTCATTAGTTTTTTCGGAACTTCCCATGTTTATGTATGACTAAGGGATACATTAAAATGAAATATATCTATTAGATTACAATCGATTTAATTTTTTTATTGAAAGGCCAAGCTAAAAAACAACAATTATGGTTTTTCCTAGATTTTTATCATCTTTTATGAAAGGAACAAAAAATTACTGCATTTAATTATTTCGGTTTGCTTATGAATTACATTTGTAATTTATATCTGACATTGTTTCAAGGCTTTAATGAGACCACTAAAAAGAATGTGTCCGTACAAGCAGCAGTCATCGTACCTTTTCTCTCACATTTCCTCTCTATTTGCCTCAATTACCATATTGTTTAACTTGCTTCATTAAAATACTGATGACCTCACTCATTAAGCTGTGACCTCACTCGGACTTCCGTTGTGCATTCTGCTGGCCCTTCAGCTGTAGGTCTTTAGTGGCCTCGTCCGAGTGTTTGAGTCATGGCCCTGGAGGCCCCTGTGGAAACCATCCTTTAAGACTAGATGAGACCAGAACAAACCAGCACATGAAAACTAATCGGTCACTTACTGTGGCTTTTCTACTTGACACCACTGTAATAAAAGGGCTGATTATTCCCCCAGCTATTTGAAATGTGCGTCACAGTCTACGAAGCTGAGCAGGATGGAAATAAACCAGAAGCATTGGGAGGAGGAGCGTAGGAGGATCGCAGGAGGAGGAATGTGTTACCTTGTTTTACCCCTGCCAATACCTCTACCGCTGTCCATTAAAACAGAACCCGTAGTGTCAGACGTCCTGTCCAAAGTACCGGGATCAGGATCTTATCAACTGTCTGCATCAGTGTGGCCAACAGCAGCCCTCACGCTCCAGATAAGGTGTTAATAAATGCTGCCGTTCCTAAATGCCACCAGGGTGGGACTATGGCATGCTGTGGCCCATAGAGATGAGAGATCACCACCAGGGTGGAACTATGGCATGCTGTGGCCCATAGAGATGAGAGATCACCACCAGGGTGGAACTATGGCATGCTGTGGCCCATAGAGATGAGAGATCACCACCAGGGTGGGACTATGGCATGCTGTGGCCCATAGAGATGAGAGATCACCACCAGGGTGGAACTCCGGCATGCTGTGGCCCATAGAGATGAGAGATCACCACCAGGGTGGGACTATGGCATGCTGTGGCCCATAGAGATGAGAGATCACCACCAGGGTGGGACTATGGCATGCTGTGGCCCATAGAGATGAGAGATCACCACCAGGGTGGGACTATGGCATGCTGTGGCCCATAGAGATGAGAGATCACCCCCAGGGTGGAACTATGGCATGCTGTGGCCCATAGAGATGAGAGATCACCACCAGGGTGGAACTATGGCATGCTGTGGCCCATAGAGATGAGAGATCACCACCAGGGTGGAACTCCGGCATGCTGTGGCCCATAGAGATGAGAGATCACCACCAGGGTGGGACTATGGCATGCTGTGGCCCATAGAGATGAGAGATCACCACCAGGGTGGGACTATGGCATGCTGTGGCCCATAGAGATGAGAGATCACCACCAGGGTGGGACTATGGCATGCTGTGGCCCAGAGAGATGAGAGATCACCACCAGGGTGGGACTATGGCATGCTGTGGCCCATAGAGATGAGAGATCACCACCAGGGTGGGACTATGGCATGCTGTGGCCCATAGAGATGAGAGATCACCACCAGGGTGGGACTATGGCATGCTGTGGCCCAGAGAGATGAGAGATCACTGTTTACAGATCATTGTTAATGTTCAGAGTATCATTGTTAATGTTCCTGAGTATTGGCTGCTGTGCTCCCATTGTACAGCTTACGACATCACTGCAGGTTCTTAGTTACTGTCAGTGTCGTTACACAGTGACTCCATTGAAATTCTCACCAGATCTTTTTCATGCCGATTACAGTTATTTTGAACTTTTACTAGGAAGTGGCAGGGCCTTTGAAAAAAAATGAAAAGTTAGAGACGTGAGACAAGCAAAGCAAGAATAAAAACTCCAGTGATTTGGCATAAACCTGCAGCCACACACACACACACTCAGATGATCGATGCCTGACCAACTCAGCCTCCCCAGCCTGTTTCCACCCCCTCACGATACACACACAGGTTACACACACGCTACACACACAGGTTACACCCACGATACACGCATCATCTCTCATTTATCTTTTTGCTTCCACACAGATTCGGATGGTGGCTGAGGAGGATTACTGTGTCCTCTCACGCATCTCTCTGTGGGTTGGCAGGCACATGCTATTGTGTCAGTGTTGTACAAAGAACACTGAAAAACAAACCAGCAAAAGAGACTGTTTATCTGTGCACCGATTCTACATGACAGTCAGCACAAATTCATCAGAGAATCAACATAGCAATCGGTTTTGAGGCCAGAGACCCTGTCTCTAACATGCAATATTCACTCAACATCATTCAACCCTGTAACTAATGTGACTCCAATGAACTTGTGTGACCATGTAACTCCATGTGCCTCCTGTAACTCTGTGACCATGTAACTCCATGTGCCTCCTGTAACTCTGTGACCATGTAACTCCATGTGCCTACTGTAACTCTGTGACCATGTAACTCCATGTGCCTACTGTAACTCTGTGACCATGAGCGCCTGTTGCCGTCACACTTCAAGACCATCACTGATCCATTGCTTGTCACATTTTCCTTGAGAGCCAACCGGTCTGTGGACGTAACAATCAACGCGGCTCTCTTCATTCTCCAGCATTCACTCCCCGGTAACCTGTGCCAGAATCCTGTTAGTGGACTTCAGCTCTGCTTTCAACACCATAATCCCAGCCCTTCTCCAGGATAATCTCTCCACCATGGGAGTGCCAGTGTCAACATGTAAATGGATTACAGACTTTCTCTCAAACAGGAGGCAGTAGGTGAGGTTGGGGAAACATCTGTTGGACCCTCTGACCATCAGCACTGGCTCCCCTCAAGGATGTGTCCTGTCCCCTCTTCTCTTCTCTCTGTACACCAACAACTGCACCTCCAGTCACCACTTCTAAAGTTTACAGAGGACACCACCCTCATTGGTCCAATCTCTGATGGAGACGAGAACGCTTACAGGGGGAAATCGACCTACTGGTGTCTTAGTGCAGTCTCAACAACTTGGAGCTCAATCCTCTAAAGACAGTGGAGATGAGAGTGGACTTTAGGAGAAGCCCAGTTCACCTTTGTCCCATTTACTGGGTGGCTCCCCCATCAACAGAGCAAAGTCCTTTCGCCTCCTGGGCAACACCATCACCCAGGTCCTCAAGTGGGTGCTGAACATCACCTCTATCACTAAGAAAGCACAACAAAGACTGTACTGCCTCCGGCAGCTCAAAAAGGACAGACTGGCAACGTTCATGATGATTAATGCCTACACAGCCATCATTGAGTCCATCCTGACCTCCTCCATCACATCTGAAGCTGCAGCAGCTGTCAAGGATAAAGACAGACTGCAACACGTCATCCACTCTACAGAGCGGACTATTGGATGTAAGCTGCTGTCCCTCAATGATCTATTCAAGGTCCGGTCACTGAGGCGGGCAGCAAAGATTGAGGCAGACCCCTCCCATCCAGGTAACGGACTATTCAGAACTCTCCCCTCTGGCAGACGCCACCCCCCCCACATAACATTACCCAGCCTGGACACTATCGGCTCTGATACAGATGACCAGTGAACATCATGTACAACTATATATTGCTCTTTCTTTTTCAGCAATCTGTTCACACATCTAGTCATTGCTCATTTGCACTATTCAGATACATAAAACGCATTCTATATTTATCCATTAAATAACTAGGCAGGGTCTCCTGACTGTTCGTGTTGTGCTCTGTTTGCACTGTTTGTGTACGTCTTGTTTGTCTTCTTATAATGTGTGTTTTAAATGCAAGTGGTCAGAGAAAACTCCTTGTGTGTGTAAACAGACTTGGCGAATAAACCTGATTCTGATTCTGGATTAGTCACCCTACAAGGGAAATTTGGTTAGATTTGTAGGTGGTTTAGAAGTGTGTGTCTGTGTGTGTGTGCGTGTGTGTGTGTGTGTGTGTGTGTGTGTGTGTGTACATATGTGTGATTGGTTGGATGAAGGGAGGGGGATGGGCGTGTTTGGTACCTAATCCTTTGATTGATGGAATGAATTGGGTGGGCTAGGGTTTGTCTGTAAGGAGAAGGGAGAGTGGGGGAGAGGTTTCTGGCCATCCTCTCTCTGTCTCCTGTCAGATTTGTCTGTTAGAGATATTCATATTCACTGATAAAAAACGTGTGCAGTTTTGTGTCCATACATTAATAAACAACGATTTATTTAGAATTTTAACTTGCCTTTATATTTTTGCGTGTCTTTGCCTGCAGACACTTTTGTCTTAAACACCGTTCAGGTTCACTTGTATTTCTTGTTCTGTGCAGGGACACTGTGCTAGGTTAAACTGAGCTCTGCATGCCGGGTTTATGAGGGGGAGAGCTTTATCTGGTCTCTCTATCTGGTCTCTCTCAGCATGTCAGAGTGACTTTACTGCTTTACTGGGATGTTCTGACACACTCCCTGCTGCAATATCTCTGTCTCGTACTCCACAGCCTCCCTCCACAGCCTCCCTCCTCAGCCTCCCTCCACAGCCTCACTCCACAGCCTCCCTCCACAGCCTCAATACACAGCCTCACTCCACAGCCTTCTTCCACAGTCTCCCCCCACAGCCTCCCCCCACAGCCTTCCTCCACAGCCTCACTCCACAGCCTCCCTCCACAGCCTCACTCCCCAGCCTCCCTCTACAGCCTCAATCCACAGCCTCACTCCACAGCCTTCTTCCACAGTCTCCCCCAAAGCCTCCCCCAACAGCCTCTCTCAACAGCCTCCCTCCACAGCCTCCCTCCACAGTCTCCCCCACAGCCTCCCCCCGCAGCCTCACTCCACAGCCTCACTCTACAGCCTCACTCCACAGCCTCCCTCCACAGCCTCACTCCACAGCCTCCCTCCACAGCCTCCCTCCACAGCCTCCCTCCACAGCCTCACTCCACAGCCTCCCTCCACATCCTCCCTCCACAGCCTCACTCCACAGCCTCCCTCCTCAGCCTCACTCCACAGCCTCACTCCACAGCCTTCCTCCACAGTCTCCTTCCACAGCCTCCCCCACAGCCTCCCTCCACAGACTCCCCCACAGCCTCCCTCAACAGCCTCACTCCACAGCCTCACTCCACAGACTCCACAGACTCACTCCACAGACTCAATCCACAGCCTCCCTCCTCAGCCTCCCTCCACAGCCTCACTCCACAGCCTTCCTCCACAGTCTCTCCCCACAGCCTCTCTCCACAGCCTCACTCCACAGCCTCCCTCCTCAGCCTCCCTCCTCAGCCTCCCTCCACAGTCTCACTCCACAGCCTCCCTCCACAGCCTCTCGCCACAGCCCCCTTCACAGTCTCCCCACAGCTTCCCTCCACAGCCTCCCTCCACAGCTTCCCTCCACAGCCTCTCTCCACAGCCTCCCTCCACAGCCTCCCTCCACAGCCTCCCTCCTCAGCCTCACTCCACAGCCTCACTCCACAGCCTCACTCCACAGTCTCCTTCCACAGCCTCCCCCCACAGCCTCCCTCAACAGCCTCCCCCCACAGCCTCCCTCAACAGCCTCACTCCACAGCCTCACTCCACAGCCTCACTCCACAGACTCACTCCACAGCCTCACTCCACAGACTCACTCCACAGCCTCACTCCACAGACTCAATCCACAGCCTCCCTCCTCAGCCCCCCATCCACAGCCTCCACAGCCTCACTCCACAGCCTCCTCCACAGCCTTCCTCCACAGTCTCTCCCCACAGCCTCTCTCCACACCCTCACTCCACAGCCTCCCTCCTCAGCCTCCCTCCTCAGCCTCCCTCCTCAGTCTCACTCCACAGCCTCCCTCCACAGCCTCTCTCCACAGCCTCCCTTCACAGTCTCCCCACAGCTTCCCTCCACAGCCTCCCTCCACAGCTTCCCTCCACAGCCTCCCTCCACAGCCTCCCTCCACAGCCTCTCTCCACAGCCTCCCTCCACAGCCTCCCTCCACAGCCTCCCTCCACAGCCTCCCGTCTCCCATCATTTCCTCTCTATCCCAATATGTATATGTCCAGTGGGAAGGAGTGACATTCCCAGTCGTAAAAAAACACCAGTTTCTGTGTGGCCTTCTTTGTTGGGATGTTGCTGTTGGTGTTCCTTTTCCAGAGAAACCGCTGCGTGTCATAACGTCAGAAATAGATCTCTGTTTATATCACCCAGATCCCACTGCATGCTTGTTTTCAAAGATGTTCAGCGGTGAACTAGAAACATCTTTCCCTTTCTTCTGGTTTCAACAGGCACCTGGTCTATAGTGGGTCTACACTGAAGTTCTAATAGCTGCGGTCGAACTATACATGTGGGGCTTTACAGCTATTCATGTAATAGAACAACATTAGATATTTTATTCCACTGGTTGGTACACTTCCTTTGGCTATGAGCAGTCTAAAACCGTTCTTCCACATGTTTTTATCCTCACTTGTTTGGAGTCAGACGAGGCATCGTAATGACCGGTGTGATGCAGGTAGAACACTCTCTCATCTCTTGGCTTCCAGTATTCTGTTGGTCAGGGCTCCCTCTGCTGGTGAGTGTTTGCATTGCTCTGTGGGCCGATAATGTTTCCGTCCGCAGTTGGGTTACTTTTATTGTAAATCCCAAAGGCTTATGGTGCTAAGATGAAACATGCTCAAGATATTGTGAGAACCTATGTTGAGTAAGATTTTCTGACCGCCAGCTCTAGAACAATGTTTGTTGATGTGGCAGCATGTTGAGTCCAGTGTTGATAACATGGTGGGTCAAATCACACCCCCCCATACTGAGAGCCGACCATAAATCACTGGATAGAGTGTGTGTGGCATCCAGCCGACCACCGACCCACCCTGCCTGCCTTCTGACCAACAGGGTTAAACCAACACTGGCCTGAGAGGAGGAACATAGGAGGAGGAGGAGGAGTGGAGGGGAATGATGGAGAGGCCAGAGTAAATGTTGCTTTGTCTTCTTCTCCAGTGACTGATGCTTGTGTCTGTGACAGGGAGTGAGGACACGAGAGATAAGTGGTCGTTATTCATTGGTATCATATATATATATATATATATATATATATTGTATATATGTATATACATATATAACGTTCCGTGTGTGATTACAAAATGAATGGTATGAGACAATGACAAGTCCCTACATGACACTCTGTTCCTGGAACAGTTTGGTATTGCGTGTTTGCTTTCGTAGAGCGATGACTTTACTGGGTGTCATTTAGCCTATTCCTACTGGATGACTCTCTTTCTCACTTCATCCCTTCATTCCTTCCCTAAGAGCCTAGCAAAGGAAAATTGAGCACAGTCCTTAACATTGTCTGTGGCTAAACATAGTACTTTCCAGAGTTCTGTTAATATGTCTTCTTTTGACAGCATTGTAGCCAGAGCTGGAACATCCAGGCTAGGCCAGACCTAATCCAGGACACTGTAGAGGCCTGAGTCCACTGGACAGGTGCCAGCCCTGGGGAGGTGTGTGAGTAAACAGTTCCTTGACCACATCCACCAGCTAATGGAGGTCAGTGAATAGTAATGGGCAGTAGAGTACACAGTAAATTACAGTGCTGTTGAGTCATTTTTATGTTTAAAAAATACAGAGTCCTGAATATTTTTGTAAATTTTGCTTTACATAACGGTGCTTCACATCCACCTGAAGTGTTAATGATGCTCTTTAGACTTGTGGCTATTACATAAAGTACTAAGAGGTTTTTTCATTTCTAACATAATGTTCTACTGTGTACAGCGATAATTGATGAACTATATAATTGATGTCATATATGTTAGCCTTATTTTGCCTGGTAGGTATGACTGAGAACACATTCTTATTTACAGCAGGAAGTAAATACAGTAAACAGCGTTGTTCAGGGAATAAAAATAACAGATTTATTTAGTTTGCCTCCTTTAGTTTACTGGAAAAACTCTCTAACCACTGTGCCACTCTAGCCATTTGACTGACATCAGGCACGATGCAGAGTGAAAGGCCGGCCCTCCCCACCGTTAGTCAATGAGGATGCAGGGTTGGCCGTTGGTCCAGCAGAGAGATTAATGACACACGCATATACATGTGACACAGAAGGCAACTTTTAGACATACTGGACACAAATACACAATCATTATTTTACCTGGGAGCAGTTTGGGCTAATTGCTTTTCTCAGTGACCAAACTACAGATTTTTCATCTTGTCAGCTTGGGGAGTCAATCTAGTTCTATTTCAAGTCAGATGCTTTGACTCTTATGTGACCAGAGGAGTTACAACCAAACTCCCAGAAAAAAAACATTACAAGACTGAACGGAGTGTACTAGTTTTCAAAACCATTCCACAGTATACAACACTTCAATCATATAGTCGCTGCCTTTTCCAAAATCCAAATTGAGTTGGAGTGGAGTTCCAGTTGAACTTTAACCAAGTGGTAACACCTTCTCAGACCTTCAGTTCGCTCAGTGCTCTAAAGTTCACTGAGGAAAGATGGCTGACAAAAATACTAGGATTCAATGCTAGGATATCGAGATGCAGTGTGTTACTGACCAACGACTACCTGGGATATTCAGTGTGTTACTCACCAACTACTACCCAGGTTATTCAGTGTGTTATTCACCAACTACTACCTAGGATATTCAGTGTGTAACTGACCAACTACTACCTAGGATATTCAGTGTGTTACTGACCAACTACTACACAGGATATTCAGTGTGTTACTGACCAACTACTACCCAGGATATTCAGTGTGTAACTGACCAACTACTACCTAGGATATTCAGTGTGTTACTGACCAACTACTACCTAGGATATTCAGTGTGTTACTGACCTACTACCTAGGATATTCAGTGTGTTACTCACCAACTACTACCTAGGATATTCAGTGTGTTACTCACCAACTACTACCCAGGATATTCAGTGTGTTACTGACCTACTACCTAGGATATTCAGTGTGTTACTCACCAACTACTACCCAGGATATTCAGTGTGTTACTGACCAACTACTACCTAGGATATTCAGTGTGTGTAAGGGACAGAGCCCTGTCCTCGCACTCCATGGTGGTGATGACACCTCCCCCGCATCCGGAGAGAGGGAAAATTAGGGACTTGTTCGTTCACCTGTGTTTTTGTCCGCACCTGTGTTGTGTTTGCTCGTTAGTCCCTGTACTTAGTTCTGTCGTTTCCTGTCTTTCAGTGTCGGTCATTGTTAAGGTATGTTTCTCTTGTTTTGCGTTTGCTGGTCCTGTTATGTATTGCGTGATTATTCTGGTGTTCTGTGTTTAGTATGTTCTGTCGCACTAAGGGGAGGTTTTGTTAATTATGTTGTTCTTCTGTGTTTTTGTTAAGTGTTAAGGATTGTCTTTGTATGAAGCTACCCGTTCCTGTTTTGGGAGAAATAAACCCTGTTATTGCAAAGCACTCTGCGTTTGTGTCCTCAACCTGCTCGAAAGCCTCAATCCTGACAGAATGACCGACCCAAAAGAGAGGACACAGCAGGGTGCAGTATCGTGGGCCAGCCTACGGCTCGAAAACCCCGACGAGGGGTTAATGCACGGGCTCTACATAGAGCCCTATGAAGCAGAGGACTCCGAGCCAGAGGACGAGTCCGAGGATGAGGAGTACCTGGAGGGGGAGTTCCGGTGGGATCCCTTCACCCTCCAGCTGATTCCCGTCTCAACCTCCACGTTTCTGTCCCCCACCTCACCACCCATGGCTGCCGCCCCGCAGCATGAGATGGCTGCCGCCCCGCAGCATGAGATGGCTGCCGCCCCGCAGCATGAGATGGCTGCCGCCCCGCAGCATGAGATGGCTGCCGCCCCGCAGCATGAGATGGCTGCCGCCCCGCAGCATGAGATGGCTGCCGCCCCGCGCATGAGATGGCCCGCCCCGCCGCTCGAAACGGGCCCCTATGAACCGGTCTATCCGGTGTCCTCCAGGCCAACGCCACCGTCGGCTACCTCCCCGGCCTTGGAGAGGGCTCTACGGGAGGATCTGGAGGTGTTTGTCGACTTTCTGGCCTGGGTCCAGGAGGTGGCGGTGATGGACGATGAGAGGAGATGGTGGCATCAGGAGTTCTTCGTGTGGAGGAAGGGACAGGAAGATCTCTGCCCTGAGCTCCTGGACTACCTGAGGGCACAGCTTCTCCGCCGTGCACCACACCTTCGGCCAGTCACTGAGCTCCCTCCAGTTTCCTTGCCTGAGCCAGTCCCCGTGTCCTTGCCTGAGCCAGTCCCCGTGTCCTTGCCTGAGCCAGTCCCCGTGTCCTTGCCTGAGCCAGTCCCCGTGTCCTTGCCTGAGCCAGTCCCCGTGTCCTTGCCTGAGCCAGTCCCCGTGTCCTTGCCTGAGCCAGTCCCCGTGTCCTTGCCTGAGCCAGTCCCCGTGTCCTTGCCTGAGCCAGTCCCCGTGTCCTTGCCTGAGCCAGTCCCCGTGTCCTTGCCTGAGCCAGTCCCCGTGTCCTTGCCTGAGCCAGTCCCCGTGCCCTTGCCTGAGCCATTCCCCGTGCCCTTGCCTGAGCCAGTCCCCGTGCCCTTGCCTGAGCCAGTCCCCGTGCCCTTGCCTGAGCCAGTCCCGTGCCAGTGAGCCCCCGTGCCCTTGCCTGAGCCAGTCCCCGTGCCCTTGCCTGAGCCAGTCCCCGTGCCCTTGCCTGAGCCAGTCCCCGTGCCCTTGCCTGAGCCAGTCCCCGTGCCCTTGCCTGAGCCAGTCCCCGTGCCCTTGCCTGAGCCAGTCCCCGTGCCCTTGCCTGAGCCAGTCCCCGTGCCCTTGCCTGAGCCAGTCCCCGTGCCCTTGCCTGAGCCAGTCCCCGTGCCCTTGCCTGAGCCAGTCCCCGTGCCCTTGCCTGAGCCAGTCCCCGTGCCCTTGCCTGAGCCAGTCCCCGTGCCCTTGCCTGAGCCAGTCCCCGTGCCCTTGCCTGAGCCAGTCCCCGTGCCCTTGCCTGAGCCAGTCCCCGTGCCCTTGCCTGAGCCAGTCCCCGTGCCCTTGCCTGAGCCAGTCCCCGTGCCCTTGCCTGAGCCAGTCCCCGTGCCCTTGCCTGAGCCAGTCCCCGTGCCCTTGCCTGAGCCAGTCCCCGTGCCCTTGCCTGAGCCAGTCCCCGTGTCCTTGCCTGAGCCAGTCCCCGTGTCCTTGCCTGAGCCAGTCCCCGTGTCCTTGCCTGAGCCAGTCCCCGTGTCCTTGCCTGAGCCAGTCCCCGTGTCCTTGCCTGAGCCAGTCCCCCAGTCCCAGTTTCCCCCTGCCTGTCCCAGTCTGAGCCCCAGTTTCCCAGTCTGAGCCTCCCAGTCTGAGCCTGCCAGTTTCCCAGTCTGAGCCTGCCTGTCTGAGCCCCGTTTCCCAGTCTGAGCCTGTCCCCGTTTCCCAGTCTGAGCCTGTCCCCGTTTCCCAGTCTGAGCCTGTCCCCGTTTCCCAGTCTGCGCATGTCCCCGTTTCCCAGTCTGAGCCTGTCCCCGTTTCCCAGTCTGAGCCTGTCCCCGTTTCCCAGTCTGAGCCTGTCCCCGTTTCCCAGTCTGAGCCTGTCCCCGTTTCCCAGTCTGAGCCTGTCCCCGTTTCCCAGTCTGAGCCTGTCCCCGTTTCCCAGTCTGACCCTGTCCCCGTCTCTGACCCTGTCCCCGTCTCTGAGCCTGTCCCCGTCTCTGAGCCTGTCCCCGTCTCTGAGCCTGTCCCCGTCTCTGAGCCTGTCCCCGTCTCTGTCCCAGTCCCCGTGTCTGTCCCAGTCCCCGTGTCTGTCCCAGTCCCCGTGTCTGTCCCAGTCCCCGTGTCTGTCCCAGTCCCCGTGTCTGTCCCAGTCCCCGTGTCTGTCCCAGTCCCCGTGTCTGTCCCAGTCCCCGTGTCTGTCCCAGTCCCCGAGCTCACTCCAGCCCCCGAGCTCACTCCAGCCCCCGAGCTCACTCCAGCCCCCGAGCTCACTCCAGACCCAGAGCTCACTCCAGACCCAGAGCCCCACTCCTGTCCCCCTGCCTGACTCCAGTCCTGTCCCCCTGCCTGACTCCAGTCCTGTCCCCCTGCCTGACTCCAGTCCTGTCCCCCTGCCTGACTCCAGTCCTGTCCCCCTGCCTGACTCCAGTCCTGTCCCCCTGCCTGACTCCAGTCCTGTCCCCCTGCCTGACTCCAGTCCTGTTCCCCTGCCTGACTCCAGTCCTGTCCCCCGTCCTGTCTTCGAGCCCCGTCCAATGCCCGAGGCCGTCATCCTGGCCGAGCCAGTTCTCGGGCCAAGGACTGTTGCCGGGCCAAGGACTGTTGTCGGGCCAAAGCCGGTTCCCCGGCCACCTGAACCGTGTCCTCCGGCACGGCCTCCTGAACCGTGTCCTCCGGCACGGCCTCCTGAACCGTGTCCTCCGGCACGGCCTCCTGAACCGTGTCCTCCGGCACGGCCTCCTGAACCGTGTCCTCCGGCACGGCCTCCTGAACCGTGTCCTCCGGCACGGTGTCCTCCGGCACGGCCTCCTGAACCGTGTCCTCCGGCACGGCCTCCAGACCCGTCTCCCCGGCACTGCCTCCTGACCCGTCCTCTGCCTGGTCGACCGTCCTCCGGCAGACCTGCACCCTCCTGTCCTCCGACCTCCAGATCTGCTCCCCCGGCACTGCCTCCAGACACGCTCCCGCCTGGTCGACCTCAGACACGCTCCCGCCGGGTCCGACCTCCAGACACGCTCCCGCCGGGTCGACCTCCTGACCTGTCTCCTGACCTGCATCCGCCGGGTCGATCTCCAGACACTGCCGGGTAGACCTCCCCGCTTCTGCCGGGTAGACCTCCTGACACGCTCCCGCCGGGTAGACCTCCAGACACGCTTCCGCCGGGTCGACCTCCTGACCTGTCTCCTGACCTGCATCCGCCGGGTCGATCTCCAGATCCGCTTCTGCCGGGTAGACCTCCTGACCCGCTTCTGCCGGGTAGACCTCCTGACCCGCTCCCGCCGGGCAGACCACCTGACCCGCTCCCCCGGGTAGAACCCATGACCCGTCTCTACCTGTCCGGCCTCCAGACCTGCTCCCGCCCGGTCGACCACCTGACCCGTCTCCGCCTGTCCGGTCTCCTGACTGGCATCCACCAGACCGGGCGGCCTCCTGTCAGCCTCTGTCCTGCCCGAGACCCGTCTCTCCGTCCTGCCCATGTCCAACTCTTGGATTATATCTGCTCTTGTGTTTTGGGCGCTTCAGGAGCCCGCCCCTTGGTGGGGGATTCTGTAAGGGACAGAGCCCTGTCCTCGCACTCCATGGTGGTGATGACACCTCCCCGCATCCGGAGAGAGGGAAAATTAGGGACTTGTTCGTTCACCTGTGTTTTTGTCCGCACCTGTGTTGTGTTTGCTCGTTAGTCCCTGTACTTAGTTCTGTCGTTTAGGTCTTTCAGTGTCGGTCATTGTTAAGGTATGTTTCTCTTGTTTTGCGTTTGCTGGTCCTGTTATGTATTGCGTGATTATTCTGGTGTTCTGTGTTTAGTATGTTCTGTCGCACTAAGGGGAGGTTTTGTTAATTATGTTGTTCTTCTGTGTTTTTGTTAAGTGTTAAGGATTGTCTTTGTATGAAGCTACCCGTTCCTGTTTTGGGAGAAATAAACCCTGTTATTGCAAAGCACTCTGCGTTTGTGTCCTCAACCTGCTCGAAAGCCTCAATCCTGACAGTGTGTTACTGACCAACTACTACCTAGGATATTCAGTGTGTTACTATCTACTACTACCTAAGATATTCAGTGTGTTACTGACCAACTACTACCTAGGATATTCAGTGTGTTACTGACCAACTTCTACCCAGGATATTCAGTGTGTTACTGACCAACTACTACCCAGGATATTCAGTGTGTTACTGACCAACTACTACCTAAGATATTCAGTGTGTTACTGACCAACTACTACCCAGGATATTCAGTGTGTTACTCACCAACTACTACCTAGGATATTCAGTGTGTTACTGACCAACTACTACCTAGGATATTCAGTGTGTTACTCACCAACTACAACCCAGGATATTCAGTGTGTTACTCACCAACTACTACCTAGGATATTCAGTGTGTTACTGACCAACTACTACCCAGGATATTCAGTGTGTTACAGACCAACTACTACCCAGGATATTCAGTGTGTTACTATCTACTATCTAGGATATTCAGTGTGTTACTGTCTGACTCACCAACTACTACCTCAAGTTTTCTCTTAAGTTGTTGCGTTCATTATCAATTTTCTTAAAATCAGCAAGGTAAAAGTCTTAAATCCTGTCTCAAACCCAGAGGGATAGAGAAGCCCAGGCACATACACACAGAAGTGCTTTAAATTCCCAGCCCACGTTATGTTCCCTGCGTCATTCCGCCCACTCAGTGTTTAAGAGACAGATTGACGCTTGTTTCAGTTGCAATTTCCTGTAATAAAAGAGCAGATTGAGGGGATGAGACTGTCAACAAGCTGATGCCAGCCAGTGATAACCTGGACACTGAGAGGTTCTGGGGGGTTCTAGGGGGGTTCTGTCCTCTCTCAACCCTTCCAGAACACTATACGATCACAACGAGGAGTCATCTACTGAATGTCTTAAAGTGAGTATTATTTGATCTCATAAAGATGGGTGTGATTCATCTCTTGGTAATGTCTATGGTAGCATGTGGTGTAGACACAGCTTCCCTGTTGGTAACGATTTACAGTGCAATGCTCAACAATATAATGTTTCCAATATTGTTATCAGATCTGTTTGTGTATTTCTTTGCATGTTTGTCTTCACACGGTCATATATTCTGTGCACACAAATGACCTACCTTTATCATTTTACATTTTGTATGAATACTCTATAGCAGTAACAACTATATAGTTTTTATATAGTTGTTACTGCTATATCAATGCTGCACAACTGACCTACATGTACCTCATCCTGTATTATCTGTATAGTGACTTAATCGTGTATTGCCTTGTTATGTCCCAATGCTATTTGCACTCTTGTATTCTGTGTATTTATTGTGTACATTCTTGGAGAGGTCGCCTTGGCAATGAGTTTGTTCTCAATCGGCCTACTTGGTTAAATAAAGGTTAAATAAATTTTTTTGAACGTTTGTTTGTGTGTGTTTTGTGTGTGTGTGTGTGGTTTAGTGAAAAAGTGTAATTGTGTAGTTCAGCCTTTGAGTAAGGCAGTTAACCCAAATCCCACAGTGTCACTGACAGTAATGGTGGATTGGCTAGTGGTCACCCAACTCTCCAATGGTGTCACATTTTCCCTGTTTACGCCTCCTTCTCACATGTGTCCTTCATCTTGATCTTGTCCTGATCTTTTCTGTTTACACTTTAAGATTAGGACAAAATGCAAACAAATGACACACACTGGAATTAGGTATTTACAGTTTTTAGCAATCCCTTTGACCATGTAATTTTCCACAACTCTAGACACAAAACTCACAACAGTAAACACTTGTAACACAGGCTCTCCAATGTTCAAAACATTGCATTGTGAATTCATATCTTTAAAGATACCTTGCATTTGCACAATCAATGGTTCTCTGTATCTTGAATCTTTCATGATTTACTGTAAACGTGGAATATTGTTTGTCAGTTTCCATAAAACTATGCATTAAGAGTAATGCAGCAAATACTTATCATTTTGACTAGTTGTATCAATTGATAGTTAGATCTGTCAAGTGAAATGAACAGACTATCATTTCAAACGTCATGTAGGAATCGCATTTTGAAATAGTAGTACTTTGATGTTACATTGTATCATATTGAACCGGTGATAAAAGTTAAATGAACAAATGATCTTCAGTTTAGGTGTGTTGTATCCAAGCAATTGAAAAAACGTGTTAGAGTTTTGAAAAAAGTGCATTTTGATCTTCGGTTGTGAGTTTTGTGTCTAGAGTTGTGGAAAATGACATTAGGGCTCTGAGAAAATGGTCAAAGGGATTGCTAAAAACTGTAAAGGGCTAGTAATTTGTTCTAACAATTGTGTTGAAAACAATAGTCAATTTAATGCGTTAAAGTATCTTCACATGTCTCAATCTAATAAAAATAATTGTAATTATTATTGTGTGTGTGTGTGTGTGTGTGTGTGTGTGTGTGTGTGTGTGTGTGTGGTCGGCATTATAGGGCGGCTGTCTGCAAGTTCGTTATTCCTCAACCTTGGGAGAATAAGAAAGGATTGTTGCAGCCGGGTATAAGAGCAGGAAGACCTCCCCATCACCCCTCTCTGCCCAACATTTTCTCCTCTGTCCTGTCCATCCATCATCCCCCTCTGTCCCCCAGACCCCCGGTTGCCTTGGCCCCTCACCTCTCCCATGTGAACCAGCACCGTGAAAAGGGTTAAGAGCATTTAGCCTAGCTGTCTCTCTCTCTAAATCTGCTCTGGTCTCTCTCTCTCTCTCTCTGTTCATGCCTCTGGCTACATTTAAACAGTCCTGGCTGTTTTCCCTGCACGCTTAATCACCCAGACAGAACTAGTTGACAGTCCCACCACTCTTGGAGAACCTCCATCTGGTGACAGCGGCTCTACCGCTACATCTCTAAATGTACGTGCACGGTTGTGACTACGCTAGGCTAGGTTTTCGCTTGCCATGTTAAATTAAAGGTATATACTCAGAATTGGAGGGAAATCCATCACTGACGATATCAGTACAACTGATGGACTCAAGAGTAAAATAATGTTATTCTCCAGGTAACTCTTTGTCAACACATGTTGATGTAGTGAAGTTTTAACTTGCTGGATGAAAGAAACAAGTATTTCAGGCTAGCTTAGACAGGCATTATGAATGGGTCCCATAACATATAAGTGTGGGTGCATTGACAGATTCCTTTTTTAGCAGATTCCTGATCCAGAAGGATTACAAACATACACTGGTGATAAATAGCCTGAACATGTGAACACCCACTACTATAAGTCACTGTAGATGAGAATGTCTGCTAAATAAATTAAATGTTAATGAGCAATTCGGGTCAAGAAATTTGCTCAAGGACACAACTACAGACACTACCTGGTATCAGATGTAACTACCTGGTATCAGATGTTATAACCTGGTATCAGATGTAACTACCTGGTATCAGATGTAACTACCTGGTATCAGATGTTATAACCTGGTATCAGATGTAACTACCTGGTATCAGATGTTATAACCTGGTATCAGATGTAACTACCTGGTATCAGATGTTATAACCTGGTATCAGATGTAACTACCTGGTATCGGATGTTATAACCTGGTATCAGATGTTATAACCTGGTATCAGATGTAACTACCTAGTATCAGATGTTATAACCTGGGATCAGATGTTATAACCTGGGATCAGATGTTATAACCTGGGATCAGATGTAATTACAGAGAATTAGATGTTATTACCTAGTATCAGATGTAACTACCTAGTATCAGATGTTATAACCTGGTATCAGATGTTATAACCTGGTATCAGATGTTATAACCTGGTATCAGATGTAACTACCTGGTATCAGATGTAACTACCTGGTATCAGATGTTATAACCTGGTATCAGATGTTATAACCTGGTATCAGATGTAACTACCTGGTATCAGATGTAACTACCTGGTATCAGATGTTATAACCTGGTATCAGATGTTATAACCTGGTATCAGATGTTATAACCTGGTATCAGATGTAACTACCTGGTATCAGATGTAACTACCTGGTATCAGATGTTATAACCTGGTATCAGATGTTATAACCTGGTATCAGATGTTATAACCTGGTATCAGATGTTATAACCTGGTATCAGATGTAACTACCTGGTATCAGATGTAACTACCTGGTATCAGATGTTATAACCTGGTATCAGATGTTATTACCTGGGATCAGATGTAATTACAGAGAATTAGATGTTATAACCTGGTATCAGATGTAACTACCTGGTATCAGATGTAACTACCTGGTATCAGATGTTATAACCTGGTATCAGATGTTATAACCTGGTATCAGATGTTATAACCTGGTATCAGATGTTATAACCTGGTATCAGATGTAACTACCTGGTATCAGATGTAACTACCTGGTATCAGATTTTATAACCTGGTATCAGATGTTATTACCTGGGATCAGATGTAATTACAGAGAATTAGATGTTATAACCTGGTATCAGATGTAACTACCTGGTATCAGATGTAACTACCTAGTATCAGATGTTATTACGTGGGATCAGATGAGATCAGATGGGATCTGGGGTCAGACATTCAGGGTACTGTCCTACATGATAATGTCATGCAGAGCTCAAATGTGAATTATTAATATGATCTGAGCCAACCCAAGGTTCATATTAAAGCCCCCTCTCCAAATATAGATATTATATATGGTCGGCATGTAGCTGTCAAATAGCAATAAATGATGGTCTATTTTGTTCAGAGTAAAAGTTAGGTATTGTGTTTGTATATTCTTGATTGGTTTTGTGAAATAATACCCAGAAACACAATACACACACACACACACACACACACATATATGCTGTCCTGGTCTATAATAGAAGCTTCAGCTAGTGGGAGGACGTCTTTATTATATATGTAAATCCCAATGCTTTGAAAATGTTTTGTTGTAGTCCTTTCCCAATCCCCAACGTTAACCTTTAAACGTAATACCTTAGCCCAACCTTAACCTTTAAACAATAAATACCTTAGTCCAACCCTAACCTTTAAATGTAATACCCTAGCCCAACCTTAACATTTAAACGTAATACCTTAGCCCAACCTTAACATTTAAACGTAATACCTTAGCTCAACCTTAACATTTAAACGTAATACCTTAGCCCAACCTTAACATTTAAAGAGAATACCTTAGCCCAACCTTAACCTTTAAACGTAATACCGTAGCCCAACCTTAACATTTAAACGTAATACCTTAGCCCAACCTTAACATTTAATTGTAATACCTTAGCCCAACCTTAACCTTTAAACATAATACCGTAGCCCAACCTTAACATTTAAACGTAATACCTTAGCCCAACCTTAACATTTAAACATAATACCGTAGCCCAACCTTAACATTTACACATAATACCGTAGCCCAACCTTAACATTTAAACGTAATACCTTAGCCCAACCTTAACCTTTAAATGTAATACCGTAGCCCAACCTTTATCTTTAAATGTAATACCCTACCCTAACTTTTGTAGGGAATCAATTATATATATTTTTAGATATATTTTCTTATTTTCTTCTTTGTTTGCTGAAATATGTTTATGTATATTTGTGTGTGAGCATTTGCCTGGTCATTGGTCACAGCTAATTCTTCTTTAACACAAACAGTAAGTTGTAAATCGTAGCCGCTAGAGGGCCACCGGACAAAATACTTGTTTATAAATCACTTAATCAGGTTCTAAATTGACTGTTAGAGTAGTAGACTATAAAAGTTGTCATTTAATAATGTAGCACTGCATCAGAGGTAGTTCACTTTTTAAATAGCTTAACGATATTGGCTCATTGAACCACGTGTCTCACATCTAGATATGTAGATAACAGTAGTATAGTTCTGGGCTCTAGTTCAAATCAGAGTTTATTTATTTGTTGATCATTTGTAACATTTTGGTTTCACATTGTAAAATCTCAAATTAACTAAATTTCTCAAATTAACTACATTAAATCAAAATGGGTTTCTAACAGTAATTTTGTTTATTAGAAGAAAAATGATGTCGGTATGTATTAAATATTTATCTGGCTTTGGTCTTCCAGCAATCTCTTAGGTAACGCTCTACTCTAACGTGTATCGACAATCTTTTTCAATAAATGGATAAATTGTCAAATCCAATAAATATGGTTACATTATCTCAGAGCAATGAATAAGCCATGTAAAATTCTCCCATTATTTAAAATCTCTATCTAATGCAATGGCTATGTGAAGTGTGCGTGCCAATAAAAATGAGATAAACATGTGCCTGAGTAAAAGACCACTGTATAAACATTTCCAAATTCTTGTTCTGTAAAAATACCACAAATTCTTTGTATAAGTTTTTCTCTACAATGTGAACTTGCCGAGAATAACCGAGAATTGTCATTTAAGTCGGTAACGTGTCTATTAAAGCTCCATTCTAATTATATTCTATTATCTCTAACAGCCAATGTTTCTTCATATTTTTTAAAACGAATAAAATGCCAAATCTCCCTCACCTCCTATAAACCTTCAGGAGGGCAGCATTAATTTGTGATGTGGGTGGTCGGGAGTTGATTTTTAGCTAGATGGATAGGATTAAGCTATAGTGATGGGATGGGGAATGGTTGGAGGACAGTCACTAGACCTAAGCCAGACATGTCCCAGAACTAAAGGCGTTGAGAGAGACCAGCAGTTTTCCGCCACCCAACCAGGCACTTCTGTCAACTGAGTAGACATACATGCACCCTACCAAGTCAATGCATCATCTAACCCACAGACAACCCAGACATCTGGCAACCTCAGGTACAGGTTGAACCTGACTACCATGAATTACATCTATTGAATAACATATTTGAGGATATCACAACACTCTATTTGTTTGTTTTTCACCTACACTTTAGTTGTCATTCCCAGGACACAAACTGAAAGCCTTGTCTGTGGAACTATTTTAGTTTCTAAACTCTGTGTCGTGTTACGGTGCTCTCGTGTTAGCCAGGTTCTGTGGGGCGGTGGACTGGAAGTTACCCCTGTCCTGACCCCTCTGTGTGCCCAGGGTGAGGGTTAACGCTGGGTCACACATTGTTCAGGAGGATGCAGAGCTTCAGACTTAGTTGCTGATGGATGGTCATTCAGACTCGTCTCTGGCGCAGACGGGAAACCGTAATTCACTGAGTGGAGGAACGTGAACAGGGACCAGGCCACTCTCTTATGCTGCTCTGCACCCGCTTATTCCTGGATTCAGGAATGGATGAAGAGGTTCCAGGAGAGAGAGAGACAAGTTGGCTACGGTAGGATATGACAGAGAGTAAATCCCCAGACACGGCTGTGCTCTATCTTCTGTAGGGGGGTGCCGGGACAGTAGAGGTGATGCTATATACAGTACACATATAACACATATAAACACACTAGCTCATGTCACGAAACACCTTCACATGAACCCTCATGCGCACATATAGTCACAGGAGCTATACACCTTCAACAGCCCATTTCCATCACGCACACACCAACACACTTAGAATCACCAACAAACACAAATATACATTATATAAATACACTGTGTATACATTAGAATCGTATACACGTAACAAGAAAGGGCTATATTGATGTGTTTCAGTATGTCCAAACTCTTGACATGTACAGTGTGTTTAAAATATATATATGTATACGTTTTATTATGTTTTAATAAAATGTAAGTTAAAAATAAAGTTATTGTGTATATGACTCTCTCATCCCACCCTCTCTTTGTTTGCATTAAATCAGACGTACTTCTTTCACATTTACCGGCTGCTTTTTGTGTGTGAATGTGCATTAGTTGCTAATGAATTAGCTTTAATAATGTCTGAATTTCCCCGTAACATTTCTTTCCATTGATTTTCGCACCGCAGACTTCCATGTAACTAGTTACACACATGCACACGCACATGCACACGCACACGCACACACACACACAGTCATGCCCTTTCAGAATCCATTTTTGGTTTGACCACATCCACAAAACGGGAAAATAACACTCTCACAACCCCAAACGTTTTTCACACTGCAAACCTCATAAATTAACTAGAAACTAACTTTCTCTGTTTTACTTTCACCGTAAGTACACACAAAGAAAAATAGGAATAATTAAAGTAAATTTTTTTTGATCATTCTCAAAGTATAGGTTGATTTTAACATTAACATATTTATGATATTTATTATCGGTAGTTTATACATCAAAAGTCCAAAAGCAATGTTCCACCTAACTTTTATATTTTCAGAGTTTGTCTTAATAAGTCTGAAATCATTTTTCAAGGAATGTAAGACCAGCTTTTTCAATAAATGTTAACTCAGAATCTAAAAATGAACAGTAAGCCAAATCATGTGTTATGATTATAACATGTTTTGATTACATTTCTGGAAAATGTACAGGAAGATTCATTGTGTTTTACTGTTTGAAATCAGCATGCAAGTTTGCTATCCAACTAGATTCCTAGCTATGCCTTTAACATCAGCAGTGCATGACTCAGCTAGTGGCTTTCCACACAGCTAACAAATAGCCATCAGTAAGAAAATAATCGTGTAATAATAATAAAACATCCATTATTTAAAGGGAAGGTTCCATGGCCAGGAAACGAAGCACAAAGAGAGAGAGCTATTGTCAGACATTAAGTATTGAGTCTCATCTAAAAAGTATCTTCACAGGGTCAATGTGATAAAATCAGCACTATAACAATAATGCCTGGAACGTACAGGAAGGTAGAAAGTATTTGATCTCTTGCTGATTTGTACGTTTCCCCACAGACAAAGACATGATCAGTCTATAATTTTAATGGTAGGTTTATTCGAACGGTAAGAGCCAGAATAACTACAAAAATATCCACAATAATGCATTTCAAATAAGTGATAAATTACTTCCTTGGTGGCAAAAACTTGTTGGCAATCACAAAGGACAGACATGTCTTGTAGTTGGCCACCAGATTTGCACACATCTCAGGAGGGATTTTGTCCCACTCATCTTCGCAGATCTTCTCCAAGTCATTAAGGCTGACGTTTGGCAACTCGAACATTCAGCCCCCTCCAAGGATTTTCTATGGGATTCACATCTGCACACTGGCTAGCCCACTCTCACTTAATGTGCTTCTTCTTGAGCCACTAATTTGTAGCTTTGGCCGTGTGTTTTGGGTCATTGTCATGCTGCAATACCCATCCACCACCCATTATCAAATCCATGGCTGAGGGAAGGAGGTTCTCACCCAAGATTGGACGATACGCGGTCATCATCCATCTTCCTTTTGATCTGGTGAAGCTGTCCTGTCCCCTTAGCAGAAAAACACCCCCAAAGCATAATGTTTCCACCTCCCTGTTTGACAGTGGGAATGGTGTTCTTAGGGTCATAGGCAGCATTCTTTCTCCTCCAAACACTGTGAGTTAAGGCGGGCCTGTACATGTGCTTTCTTGAGCAGGGTGACCTTGCGGGCTCTGCAGGATTTCAGTCCTTGATGGTGTAGTGCGTTAACAATTGTTTTCTTGGTGACTATGGTCCCAGCTGCCTTGAGATCATTGACAAGATGATCCAATATCCTAGTTCTGGGCTGATTCCTCATCATTTTCATGGTCATTAAAACTCCATGAGGTGAGATCTTGCATGGAGCCCCAGTAGAAGGGGAGATTGACAGTTATTTTGTGTTTCTTCCAATTCCATCCAATTGTTGTCACCCTCTCACCAAGTGGCTTGACGATGGTCTTGTAGCCCATACCAGCCTTGTGTAGATCAAACATTTTGACCTTGACATCCTTGGACAGCTCTTTGGTCTTAGCCATGGTGGAGAGTTTGTATTCTGATTGATTGTCAGCTCGTTACCCTAACCCTAACCCTGTATAAAAGACACCTTGGAGGAGTGAAATAAATATAAATGTATAACTTATTTGAAATGTGTTATTTGGGATATTTGTGTTGTTAATCTTCTCTCACTGTTCAAATAAACCTACCATTACAATTATAGACTGATTATGTCTTTGTCAGTGGGCAAACGTACAAAAACAGCCAGGGATTCAATACTTTCTTCCGTCACTGTATATAGTGCCTTGGAAGAGCTTGAAGTCACTAAAGTAGCAATTACACACAACAAGGCGGCAGTTAAATATAACAAAAAACTAAATACTTCACAACAGCCCCCTAATTAAAACTAAAGCAAACAACAACCAATATAGGTAAATGTATAGAGGGTATGTTAACATACAGCCAGTATATGTATATGTATAGAGGGTATGTTAACATACAGCCAGTATATGTATATGTATAGAGGGTATGTTAACATACAGCCAGTATATGTATATGTATAGAGGGTATGTTAACATACAGCCAGTATATGTATATGTATAGAGGGTATGTTAACATACAGCCAGTATATGTATATGTATAGAGGGTATATTAACATACAGCCAGTATATGTATAGAGGGTATGTTAACATACAGCCAGTATATGTATATGTATAGAGGGTATATTAACATACAGCCAGTATATGTATAGAGGGTATGTTAACATACAGCCAGTATATGTATATGTATAGAGGGTATATTAACATACAGCCAGTATAGGTATATGTATAGAGGGTATGTTAACATACAGCCAGTATAGGTATATGTATAGGGTATGTTAACATACAGCCAGTATAGGTATGTATGTATATTAACATACAGCCAGTATAGGTATATGTATAGAGGGTATGTTAACATACAGCCAGTATAGGTATATGTATAGAGGGTATGTTAACATACAGCCAGTATAGGTATATGTATAGAGGGTATGTTAACATACAGCCAGTATATGTATATGTATAGAGGGTATGTTAACATACAGCCAGTATAGGTATATGTATAGAGGGTATGTTAACATACAGCCAGTATAGGTATATGTATAGAGGGTATGTTAACATACAGCCAGTATATGTATATGTATAGAGGGTATGTTAACATACAGCCAGTATCTGTATTTTTTGGGTAACATGTTGTCACACTATTCTGGTCCTTGTTGGTTCTTCACTGTGAGTATAGTAAGTGCTGTTATTCTTAGAAAAATGTGTAGGGTAGTTCTGAAGATACATTTAAAAAACCAAAACCTTTTTGGGATTTATATGTAACCAGATTGGTTAATATGTTCAAATGCATGCTAACTTCCCTTGCAATTTTATCATTTGATTCTAAAATGTTACATGTTTGATTCATCTTCATGTCTGTTTTACAACTTTTGTATTCTAGTGTCAAAGACTGAGCTTTCATCCCAAAGTGCCTGTCTAGCTCCATCTCATGGTTCAATCTCATACTACAGACAAGACATCTTGTGCTATTTTTTTAACAGTACACCCATCTCTGACACAACACAATGCAACGAAAGGCTTTAAAAAGATCTGCAATGTGGGTGTGTACCCTCTACCCTAGAAAATGACATCATAGGTCATCAACAGGTGACGAATGATGCTGGAGATCAAGACTGATGATGATCTCATCAAAGTCATGGCCTCCTCTCAATTCCACGTTAGTTGGATCTCTCTAACATACACACACATACACACATCTTCTTGGTCACTCTCTCCTCATCATTCCTTCCTCTGCCAAGTATTCAATTAAGACCAGTTAGTAATTGGGTGTTGTGGATGAGTGAGTGAGCATGGTCATTAGGCTAGATGTGGAAAGTCTCGGCATGTGTTTTCTCGGCTGTGGTGTCCAGGGTAACTTAGTTTAGGAGAGGTTTTGTAAACACATGGCATATAAACACACAATCTGAAGGCACGCATCCAGCCCACTCAGACTGTAGTGACAGCATGGCCACACCTCCCTTATGTTACATCCATCAGCCTGGCCACACCTCCCTGATGTTACATCCACCAGCCTGGTCACACCTCCCTGATGTTACATCCATCAGCCTGGCCACACCTTCCTAATGTTACATCCATCAGCCTGGCCACACCTCCCTGATGTTACATCCATCAGCCTGGCCACACCTCCCTTATGTTACATCCATCAGCCTGGCCACACCTCCCTTATGTTACATCCATCAGCCTCCCTTATGTTACATCCATCAGCCTGGCCACACCTCCCTTATGTTACATCCATCACCCTTGCCACACCTCCCTGATGTTACATCCATCAGCCTGGCCACACCTCCCTGATGTTACATCCATCAGCCTGGCCACACCTCCCTGATGTTACATCCATCAGCCTGGCCACACCTCCCTGATGTTACATCCATCAGCCTGGCCACACCTCCCTGATGTTACGTCCATCAGACTGTAGGGTCCATCAGCCTGGCCAGACCTCCCTGATGTTACATCCATCAGCCTGGCCACACCTCCCTGATGTTACATCCATCAGCCTGGCCACACCTCCCTGATGTTACATCAGCCTGGCCACACCTCCCTGATGTTACATCTATCAGACTGGCCCACACCTCCCTTATGTTACCTCCATCAGCCTGGCCACACCTCCCTGATGTTACATCTATCAGCCTGGCCACAGATCCCTGATGTTACATCCATCAGCCTGGCCCACACCTCCCTTATGTTACGTCCATCAGCCTGGCCACACCTCCCTGATGTTACATCCATCAGCCTGGCCACACCTCCCTGATGTTACATCCATCAGACTGTAGGGTCCATCAGCCTGGTCACACCTCCCTGATGTTACATCCATCAGCCTGGCCACACCTCCCTGATGTAACATCCATCAGCCTGGCCACACCTCCCTGATGTTACATCCAACAGCCTGGCCACACCTCCCTGATGTTACATCCATCAGCCTACATCCCTGATGTTACATCCATCAGCCTGGCCTGATGTTACATCCATCAGCCTGGCCACCCTGATGTTACATCCATCAGCCTGGCCTGATGTTACATCCATCAGCCTGGCCCACACACCCCTGATGTTACGTCCATCAGCCTGGCCACACCTCCCATCCATCAGCCTGGCCACACCTCCCTGATGTTATATCCATCCCTGGATGTTACATCCATCATCCATCAGCCTGGCCACATCCTCAGCCTGGCCACACCTTAATGTTACATCCATCAGCCTGGCCACATCCTCAGCCTGGCCACACCCCCTGATGTTACGTCCATTGATGTTACATCCATCAGCCTCCCTCCCATGTTACATCCTCAGCCTGGCCCAGCCTGGCCCACACCTCCACATCCATCCCTGGATGTTCAGACTGTAGGATCCATCAGCCTGGCCACACCTCCCTGATGTTACATCCATCAGCCTGGCCACACCTCCCTGATGTTACATCCATCAGCCTGGCCACACCTCCCTGATGTTACATCCATCAGCCTGGCCACACCTGTTACATCCATCAGCCTGGCCACACCTGCCTGATGTTACATCCATCAGCCTGGCCACACCTCATCCTCAGATGTTACATCCATCAGCCTGGCCACACCTCCCAGATGTTACATCCATCAGCCTGGCCACACCTCCCTGATGTTACATCCATCAGCCTGGCCACACCCCCTGATGTTACATCCATGGCCAGCCTAATGTTACATCCCAGACACCATCAGCCTGATGTTACATCCATCAGCCTGGCCACCCTTGATGTTACATCCATCAGCCTGGCCACACCTCCCTGATGTTACATCCATCAGCCTGGCCACCCTCCCTAATGTTACATCCATCAGCCTGGACTGCCTAGGTTACATCCATCATCCATCAGCCTGGTCCATCAGCCTGGCCACACCTCCCTGATGTTACATCCATCAGCCTGGCCACACCTCCCTGATGTTACATCCATCAGCCTGGTTACATCCATCAGCCACGTTATGTTACATTTCAGCCTGGCCACACCTCCCTGATGTTACATCCATCAGACTGTAGGGTCCATCAGCCTGGTCACACCTCCCTGATGTTACATCCATCAGCCTGGCCACACCTCCCTGATGTTACATCCATCAGCCTGGCCACACCTCCGTTATGTTACATCCATCAGCCTGGCCCCACCTCCCTGATGTTACATCCATCAGCCCGGCCCACACCCCCCTCCATCAGCCTGGCCACACCTCCCTGATGTTACATCCATCAGCCTGGCCACACCTCCCTGATGTTACATCCATCAGCCTGGCCACACCTTCCTAATGTTACATCCATCAGCCTGGCCACACCTCCCTGATGTTACATCCATCAGCCTGGTGCATTAATGGAACCCACAAACAGCCCAGAGTTGTGTGGAGGTCATAAGTAGGGTCAGACACCACTACGCCATAGAACATTTGTTGGGTAGAACCATTGAAGTAGTGTTTGGGTACATTCAATACTTTATCACTACACACAGAAAAGGTCTCCCTCGTCACATCCTTTATACTATCTAAGGGTTTCTCATTGTCTCTTTTTGTTGTCATCTTATTGTAAACACACTAATCCACACACTGACCATGTTGCTTAGGGCAACCTCAACATTAGTACCATCATCATCATCTGTTGTCAGCCCCACTACTAGTTGCCCTGACAGTAACACATTGACTTCACATGGTGACAAACTGAAGGAGACCCTGTCCTGTGCTTTGCTCCCCCCGGCCACTCTGCCTGTTCCTGTAAAACCCGCTATATCCCCCCGCCCCACCAACACCCCCTTGAGCCCCACACCCAAGCCTTATCGGACTGTTTTTCCTGTTTGTGTTTCCTGCATGGTTACAGTAATTGTTGGAATAACAGAGAGAGAGGAGAAGAGACTGACAATGATCCGTGCAGTGGAGAATGCCTAGATGTGTATCACAGCTGCTGGGCAACTCTATCTCTGCATGACCACACTGGTGAACATATGTGTGTGTTAGTTCCGGTTTGAGAGGCCTCCTGTAGCTGGAGAGAGAATACATTTGTTCAATGGGTATTAGAGAATTAATTCTTCAAGAAATGAACATCTGTTGCATTGGTCACCAGTTGCCATGAACAAGAACATATTTCATGTATCAGTGAAAAATCAAATAAGGATACTTGTTAACCTGCTGAGAAATAAGTGCAAAGATAGCATCTGTTTGTTCTGAAAGAATCATTTTGGATAATGAGGGAATGGAATGCATTGTGTAATTTGCATCATTTGCTAATTTATGAAGGATATCATGATGGCATTCTGGGATAAATTCCAATTAGCAAAACAAACATTTTTATTTGACCTTAAACATAAACATAATTATTCCACAGTTTCCAAGTTTTATTCATTATTTCAAATTGCTGTAGCTAATGATATAAAATCTCCATTATAAAAATAAACGTTTTCTTTCGAGATATGAAACTTAAGAACATGGAACTAAAAAACAGACAAAAACAGACAGCAAATCTAGAAAATCCCTTAGTATTTCATCATACATAAAACCTCATGGGAATTGCTATGATTTTACTTTGTCACATGACTTGTCTCGATAGATATTGAATGCGTCATGGCGACAAAGTACTGTAGTATTGACCATTAAAGTCATTTACAGTTTCCTGAACACAGTTTGAGACTTAACTTTAAAGCATTTTAAGCATCGCTTGCTAAACTTCTCGGCTGTAAGACCAATTTTCCATAGTTGGCTTTTCAGTCCAATCTCTGTATATGAAAGTTATTTTGTCTTGCACATAATTACGAAGTAGTAGCACCAGTAGAGGGTGCTGTGGTAATAAACTCTGATGGTTGATTTGCTGGATAGACGCCGTTTATTGCTGGTGTGAATTAGGCAGATGAGGACCAATGTATCTTAGGCTTCATCAAGGTGAACGGAAACAGCATACCTAATTTAGTTCTGTTATGCTCCTTTTCACATGCTATACTTACATTGTGTTATACTTTTTATAAGCCCAAAGCATTATCCATAGTTGTTTTTGTAAAATAGCAATCAATATGCAATATGTACAGCTATGGTTACATAGGCTGGTAGGGCCTGACTAGCTTGCAAAATGGATGCGCTTCAGTGATCTTTACGGTTCTGGGTTACCTTCCCCTCAATTCCCAGTGTGGTGCAAGATAGACTTGCATGCAAATGAGTTACAGAAATACACTTTCCCCCCTCATCTGTTTGCTGTATATAGCCATGCAAATGATGGCCTGTCAGCCTGCCTGGCTGTCTATGAGACCTTGTTAATTGTTAGTTTATTTTAGCTTTGTGTGCTGTTTGTGAACCAGATGGTTTGTTTTCGTGGGCCGCATTCTAGCTGTTAAACCTTTCACAGAGTCGACCTTGTTCTCGTTTCAAAATATATCTGGAGCGTCACACCAGATCTTATGCAACTCTTATCATACAAGTTCTCATATCCTTTTTCTATGTTTTCATAATATTGTTTACTAAAAATATCAGTCAATATAATACAGATGCATTCATACTAAAACATCCTGCAACCATTGAATGGCTTGATACATTTCATTCAACTAACTCACATTAGATTGTAAGTATGTTCTCGGCTCTTCACGTTATGAGAACACACTGCGCAGCCTTTGTTCAATGCAGTTTCACATAATAGGTGGCTCACGTACAGGTCCAGGTTGACCTCAGAGAGGGAAGTGTGTCCTACACACAGTCCTATTGCGGTCAGCAGACAGCCCTGAAGCCCTGGAGCTGAGGTTTGGACCACATGGTCCTCCAGCTGCACTTCAACCGTTTTAGACTGTCTTTTATAAATATCTATCCCAGCAGCACCTGTGGCCTGGATCAGCAGTTGTTCTTAAGTAAGACGTTGTGTAATCACGGCAACACTGCTGGGGTGTGACCACGTGCACAGAAACGTCGTTTCACCTCGAAAATATTAATCCTCTATTATACATGATATGGTTGTATCATTCCATTGGATACTATTACTGTATATATACACTACTGATCAGTTTGATGGCACTTAGAAATGTACGTTTTTTTCTGAGAAAAATAAATGCAACAAGAATGAGTTTGAGATTAAACATTAATGAAATTAGTTTGAATAGGAAATATAGCAAAATGAAGTGGAAATATAGTCATCAACAAAGGTTCGAAAGTATGACTTTATATTGAAATGGTAATTTTGTCCTTGAAACTTTGCTTTTGTCAAAGAATCCTCAATACCAGCTGACTGCTTCTTTCCTAAATAGTTTATGCATAGTTTGTTACTGTGCTTTAGCTCAAAACAAGCGCCGTCCGCAGGGTATACAATGACATTGCAAAAGCGAGTGAGCACCCCCAGACCACCAAAGCACCCCCAGACCATCAAATTACCTCTATGCCTGACAGATGGCATATTCATTCATTTATTCGGTCTAGGTTAAATGAACACCTCAAACTTTGTCTGTTCGTATCACTTTTTTACTTTCTTCCTTTGTCCAGTGTTAATGTTCTGTGCTCTTCTTAATCTTTTCTTTTTATTGGCAAGTCTAACATATGGCTTTTTCTTTGCAAGTCTGCCTAGAAAGCCAACATCCCGGAGTCACCTCTGCACTGTTGACATTGAGGTGTTTTGCAGGTACCAGGTTCTAACCTATAAGGCACCTGTTTCTCAAACTAGATGCTCAAATGTATTTGTCCTCTTGCTCAGGTGTGCATCAGGGCCTCACAGTTCTCTATATATTATGGCCATTGGGCACTGTTTTGTGAAGAGATTAGTACTAATGTAAAGAAGACACCTTTTGCTTCTTTTTTCAGCACTACAATTATCAGCAGTCCTAACATAATTGCACATTTTTTATTTGCCTTTTGAATTAACATTTTGGATTAGTATACCCAACGTGCCATTGGAACACAGGACAGCTGAAAATGGGCATCTGTACACCTATGTAGATATTCCAGTAAATATCTGCCTTTTCCAACTGCAAGTCATTTACAATATTAACAATGTATACACAAATGTTCTGATGAATTCGATGTTATTTTAATGGACAAAAAAGTGATTTTAAACTTGTAGGGTTAGTGTTTTGCCAAAATTGTCCAATTAAAATCCTTTGCAATCTTTGCATGTGTCCCATTTTGTAATACCCAACAAGTGTTCCACGTACCCACTATTCACCCCTGTATATACAGAAAAAAATATCAAATTAAAACCAATTGAAAATACTTGAAAAAAGTATTAAAAACATTTGTGACAATTCATTTGGACCACTAGAAAATCTTATAAAAAAACCTTTCTTGATATACAGTATCTCACAAAGTGAGTACACCCCTCACATTTTTGAAAAAAAAAGTGATTATATCTTTTCATGTGACAACACTGAAGAAATTACACTTGCTACAATGTAAAGTAGTGAGTGTATACAGCTTGTATGACAATGTACATTTTTCCGTCAAAATACTTTAACACACAGCCATTAATGTCTGAACCACTGGCAACAAAAGTGTGTACACCCTTATGTTGAAATGTCCAAATCGGGCCCAATTAGCCATTTTCCCTCCCAGGTGTCATGTTACTCGTTAGTGTTATAAGGTCTCAGGTGTGAATAGGGAGCAGGTGTGTTTAATTTGGTGTTATCGCTCTCACACTCATACTGGTCACTGGAAGTTCAACATGGCACCTCATGGCAAAGAACTCTCTGAGGATCTGAAAAATAGAATTGTTGCTCTAAATAAAGACAGCCCAGGCTATAAAAAGATTGTCGAGACCCTGAAACTGAGCTGCTGCACGGTGGACAAGACCATACAGCGGTTTACAGTTTTTTTCCGATTGCTAAACGACAGTGGGCACAACTGAAGTCACATGTGCAAAACTCTAACTAAAGTCTGCACTACCAAGAGTCACCTGAGCTAAACAGTTAACATCTCCTGCAAAACTCATTTCAAGCAACACAACACACGTCTCAAAACAGGCTCAGTGCAGCCAAACACTATAAACAATCCTCACTGAGATAACACACACTGTCACTCAGAACACACTGAGAGTAAAAACACTAACGTCAAACATTGTTTCAATAATTTGGGTGAATTCAGAGAAAGCAATATTTTCCTCAAACAAAAAAGTGACATTCTTTCACATGAATCCTTTTAATTTTAGAACATAACAATTTTTAAGGTAAATGAAAATTAGCAGTATGCTTCAATAGATATATATTTGTATGTAATTTACGGTGTTACAGTAATGAGGAAAAAAGGTACAAACTAAAAGTACATACAGTAATTCTAACAAAGAATTGAGGGTCTAATCCTGCCTCTCTCCAGCATTAGGCCACAGGTTTTCATCAACATCACATCTAATGTTCTGTCTTGCCATACACCTGGGGAAGAACCTTCTGGAGTGCCTTATCCATCCCTGGCATTATTCTGGACATATGTCCTCACGTCCAGCACTTTGGTCATGTGGGTGGTGACCAAACACTTTCCACCTCTAGGCAGAGAAAAACTCCTCTATTGGGTTGAGGAAGGGTGAATATGGAGGCAGGTACAAAACCATAAATCTGCGATGTGCTGCAAACCAATCTGTGACAGCTGCAGAGTGGTGAAAAGCAACATTATCGCAAACTATGACAAAAACTTGGGTGTTTCTTACTGGCTCCCCCAGTTCTGCTGGAACTAGCTGAGCATAGAAGTGTTCTAGGAAAGCTGTATGCCTTTCTGTGTTGTATGGGCCAATGATTGGTGTGTTGAGTTCTACCTATATATATACACATGTGTTTACTAACAAGTCTAAAACAAGACACTTACTTTGGCTTTGAGCTAAAATTGCAAACAGCAGTTTTGAAATGCACCAAGATGAAATCCATTCTGTTTTGAATGTGTGGATAACAGTTTTGACAACAGTGTGTTAGCATTTGAACAAAATGCTGTGAATCCAGAGTGTTGTGCAGGTTGTGGTTAAGGTAATGGGATAAGTGTGTAGAGTTTTGAAAACTGTGTTCAAGCAATGAAATACGAACTAGAGTTTGGTCCACATGAACTGCTGCTGTGCAGACTATAGTTAGAGTTTTGCACATGTGACTTCAGTTGTGCACACTGTCGTTTAGCAATTGGAAAAAACTGTAACAGGACAGGTTCCACAAAACAGGCCTCGCCCTTGTCGACCAAAGAAGTTGTGTGAACGTGCTCTTTGTCAAATCCAGAGGTTGTCTTCGGGAAATAGATGGATGAGTGCTGCCAGAATTGCTGCAGAAGTCGAAGAGGTGAGGGGGCACGCTGTTAGAGCTCATACCGTACGCCGCACACTGGATCAAATTGGTCTGCATGGCAGTCATCCCAGAAGGAATCCCCTTCTAACGATGATGCTATGAGCTTTTATTGGCTTCTGACAAAGGTTCTGTATCTCTCCTATTGCTTCTTGATTTTAGTGCTGCCTTTGACACTATTGATCACTCCCTTCTCTTGGAAAGATTGGAGACCCTTGTTGGGCTACGAGGACATGTTCTCGACTGCTTTAAATCTTATTTATCAGATAGACTTCAGTTTGTTTGTGTAGACGGCTTATCCTCTGACAAATCAAAGGTATGCCTTGGTGTTCTGCAAGGCTCAGTATTAGGACCACTTCTGTTTTCACTGGACCCCCCTGTCTCATTCTAAGATTTATGCTGCTATACTGTTGTGCCGGGAACTAGTGTGCAACCTTTCTCTGTGTTTGTGTCCACTTCCGTTAAGGGGGACCCGTGCCTGCTGGCCAAGCTGTGGGACCAATCAGCCTTGGACACATATGCTGGATCCATCCTGGGGCCCCTGATTGTGCGGCCGACGGAACAGCTGATGCTACAAGACTTTCGTCCTCCAGATCTATCATACCCATTAACCCTCCCAGTCGTCCTAGACTTTTTTGATTTTTAAGATGCTCGCACATTGTCTGCTTGCACTGTATAACATTAACTTTCATAAACTAGCCCAGCATCACCAGAGGAGGACCGGTGATCCCTCAGAGCCTGCTTCCTCTCTAGGTTTCTTCCTAAATCTGACCTTCAGGGAGTTTTTCCTAGCCGCCAAGTATCAACTTGTTCAACTTGTTTCTTGTTCAACTTGTTGATGTGTGCTTTGTCGGATTCAGGCTGGGTGATTGTAAAAGCACTTTGTAACAACTTTGTTGTAAAAAAGGCTGTATAAATAAATTTGATTGATTGATTGATGCACAAGAATGCCCGCAAACAGTTTGCTGAAGACAATCAGACTAAGGACATGGATTACTGGAACTATGGGCCATATTCTTCAATGTTTTCCTAAGTTATTTCTTAAATTCGTTCCTAAGAAAGGTCCTAAGAAGTGTTTGCAAAATCAAATACAAAAAGGATGCATGGGATTTAATCATTCGTTCTGTGAACGTTGTGTCAGGGGAAGGGCGAACCGCATAAAAAAGAAATGGTTTGACATGAAGTTTGAGGCCAAAAAAGTATTGCCAAACACAAAGGAGAGATGCTGACCACAGGAGGGGGAAAGGCTTGCACTGTCCTTACTGAGCTGGACCGGGGCATCGGGGACATAATCGGAATTAGAGCTGCAGATCTTTGCCCGAACCCGACCGAACCCAACCCACGACGGGTCGGGTCGGGTTTGGTCTTAATGTCTATCATTACACTCTGGCTCGGGTCGGGCTCAGTCTCTTGCCCTCCGGATTGCGCGGTGAATGAGTGGTCAGGTGAATCTCACTTTTAATTAAAAAAATGAGCCAGTTATGCCGAATGCAAAAAAATGCCAGTCTCTTAAAACATGACAGCAAAATGACCGGGTTCGGCCTTCGGGCTTTTAAAAACTGTCCGGCTCAGGGCGGGCTCGGGCCGAATTCTCTCGGGCCGGGTCGGGTCTCACTTTTTATGCCCGATTACAGATCTAATCAGGAATGACCGCAATCTCGGGGGTGCCATCCACAGAAATTTCAGATATTTGAAATAATTGAATATTATTTATAATGTTATTCTTCATAATATTTAAATCAATGTACAATTGATGAAAACGCAGAGACTAATAATTTGTCACGAAAATGTCAAATCTGCGTAAGAGTGCTTTTCACTGTGCGTAGATTCTGTTCTTTCCTAAAAACAAATTCCAGGTAAGTAAACATTGGTGGATGTCAGAATCTTCGTGTAAACTGCGTAAGTGGGTTTTAAGAACGAATTTCTTCTTAAGAACGGTTGAAGAATATGGCCCTTTGTCCTGTGGTCTGATGAGACCAAGATAAACGTGTTTGGTTTAGATGGTGTCAAGCTCAAGGAACTGGGTCTCGACCCCGCCCTGTGTGGATGGATCCTGAACTTCCTGACGGGCAGACCCCAGGTGGAGAACACTGGTTCCCCCCAGGGCTGTGTGCTGAGTCCGCTCCTGTACTCTCTCTTCACCTACGACTGCGTAGCTTCTCACTCCTCCAACACCATCATTAAGTTTGCTGACGACACCACTGTTATAGGCCTGATCTCCGATAACAACGAGTCGGCCTACAGAGACGAGATACGATCACTGTCTCTGTGGTGTCAGGAGAACAATCTCCAACTCAATGTCAGCAAGACTAAGGAGATGATTGTGGACTACAGGAAGAAGCAGCGAGGAGACCACGCTCCCATTCTCATCAACGGGTCTGCAGTCGACAACATCAAGTTCCTGGGGGTCAACATCAGCGATGACCTGACCTGGTCGCTCCACTTTTCTTCCACCGACGGCTAAGGAGATTCGGCATGAATGCAAGGATACTGTCCAACTTCTACAGGTGCACTATTGAGAGTATCCTGACCGGATGTGTCACCGCATGGTACGGCAGTTGTACCTCCCTCGACCGTAAGGCACCACAGACGGTTATAAAAACAGCGGAGCGCATCACAGGGACTGACCTGCCATCCATGCAGGATCTCCACACCCTGAGGTGCAATAGACGAACCAAGCGGATCATTTCTGATCCTAGTCACCCAGGACATGGACTGTTCAGCAAGCTGCCGTTGGGCAGAAGGCTAAGAAGCGTCCAGACCAAGACCAGCAGGTTCAGAAACAGCTTTTTCCCACTGGCCGTTAGGATACCCAACTCCTAAATTCCCTTCCCTCCATCCATCACCTCATGCACATCTGCCACTTCATACTGCCACTTGTCACTTTAAAATAGCTACCTAGTTACCACGGACAATTATTTATATGATCACCGCCTATTTACCATAAATTGTACATAGCTTATAGCTACCTTGGATTTTTATTTTATTTTTTTACTATTATATTGTGGTTATATGCTATGTGATGTATATATCTTAGATAGGTCTTTCCATTTTTTTTTATTGTATTGCAATGTTGGGGAGGGCGAGATCTAAGCATTTCATTCCAAAACTTCTTATTTACAAATAAACACCCTTGAACCTTGAACCTTGAAGCGTGTGTGGCGGCAACCAGGTAAGGAGTACAAAGGCAAGTGTGTCTTGCATACAGTCAAACGTGCTGAGAGTGTCATGGCGTGGGGCTGCATTTGTGCTGCCGGCAGTGAGGAGCTACAGTTTATTGAGTTTATTGTTCATGAATGCCAACTTGTACTGTGACTTACTGAAGCAGAGCATGATCCCTTTGGATACAGGGCAGTATTCCAACACGATAACGTTCCAAAACACACCTCCAAGATTACCACCTTGCTAAAGAAGGTGAGGGTGAAGGTGATGGACTGGCCAAGCATGTCTCCAGACCTAAACCCTGTTGTGCATCTGTGGGGCATCCTCAAACGGAAGGGGAAGGAGTGCAAGGTCTCTATCATCCACCATCAATTTGATGTCATCATGGAGGAGTGGAAGAGGACTCCAGTGGCAACCTGTGAAGTTCTGGTGAACTCATTGCCCAAGAGGGGTTGTAACGCACCAAACCCCAATAGACTAGGGGCGGGCTTGGTTGTAACATGAACCTGTTTACACTAATAGTTAAACACACCGAACTAGAGTACTGGAACGGCAACGATTGGTGAGAAAACTAGCACTCAATCACCTGCTTGCACCTGTAGGCAATTGAAACACATATCTATGAAGTCAGGGTTAATGTGAAATGTATTCGAACTAAAAGTGCAAGGGCCCGTAACAGTGGCCACAATTCGGACATTTTCACTTAGGGGTGTACTCACTTTTGTTGCCAGCGGTTCAGACATTAATGGCTGTGTGTTGAGTTATTTTGTGGGGACAGCAAATGCACACTGTTATACATGCTGTATACTAACTACATTACAATGTTGCGAAGTGTCATATCTTCAGTGTTGTTACATGAAAAGATATAATGAAATATTTACAGAAATGTGAGATACTGTATATTCTTAAAGGTAACCTCAATTGTTAAAGGTCATCTGAATATTAAACTCCCCATGTCATCCATGAACATGTGAACGGCCAGAGAATAAAAATGTGGAAACAAAATGCAGACGACGTTCACAAATAGCAAATATATTAATAACCAAAAGATAAAAGTACCAGTGTTCATTATTAGGGCAATATTTAAGTAATTGAGACATGTACACCAACTGGAGTAGTGTGTACCTGGTGGAATATTATAAATGTGAAATTTCGCCCCCAAACACAGTGAG
>CM055749.1:15682969-15822969 GCA_029465975.1 Dallia pectoralis | reverse complement strand
TGGTAATGAGGTTTTCAAGCCATTATGGGAGCGTTAGGTGATATCTTATCACATGGTGAAATAAGTTAAATGCAATACATGAAATTTAGAACAAATGACATTTATTTCAAAGTAAAAAAAACAGATACAGTAAAAAAGTGAGAAAGTGATAGTAAAACCTATCGTTATCAAATACAATCCAAGCTAATATAAATGCTAACATTTCTATTTTTATAGTAAAAAAGAACATTTCAAATATTTTAAAGATGCCCTTTCACAGTCCTAGTCTGAACATTTTTACAAAGCAATTACCACATTTTGTACATACATAACCTTTGAAAAAATAAGTACTTTGACATATCAGATTGAATATCAATCCATCATAAAGAAATACATTAAAAGCCAGGGAGTAATACACAAAGATCCACACACATTCTAAAAAACATTCAGCATGTTAGCTAATTTCCCAGGGAACTAAACCTGATAATACCCTGTCAGCAGCACCTGTAAACCATGTGTAAAACATTTGTAGAATACTTCCATAGATGCAGTGCCTCTGTTTCAAAAGGCATGTTTAAAGACATTTCTGCTGCATTATTTAGAACCTGCTCATAAAACATACATCTAGTCACTTTAAGAATCGGGGAATATCAATTAGTCTATCTAAGTCACTAGATCTTTTGTTTATTAATTTGGTGATTGCGCAAGTGGAGGGAAGTAAACCATTGAGGTTTACTGTAGACAATAAGCTGAGTTAGTGAAATTATTATTTACTCGGTTAAGATTCTAGATTTTTGTGCTGAGATGGTGCTCTGTTTTTTCGCCTTTTCAGTCAACTCAAGTCCTATTTGTTTTGTTTCTCGTGGACTCTTTTCCAGTCATGTGGTTATGTGGCAAGCAGGGACATAGGTCCATTGCATTTGATCCAAAACAGAGAAGCTCATACAGCAGTTCATTGTGCATGTGAGGACACATCTGTCTCTCTGTGCTCAGAGTGGACTGCACCAATGTTGGCCTTTTCTACTAAAGTTATTGAGGCCCCAGAGATGTCTGTTCAGGCAGTAGGTATACCTTTCGGGGACGCAACTTGAAAACATAAGACATGTAACGATCGATTTCTTCACAGTCCCCAAATAGAGACCTGACCACATGGAAACCTCGGCCAACCCAGGAAAAGGAAGCTAGTAATAACACAATATTTAGTAGCAGATAAAAAACCTTGCTAGACAACAAGGACTGTAAGAAGGCATTGTAATGCGTTATGTACCTAAATGTTCTGGATGTTATCGTTGTGTTTATTAAGTAGTATTAACACTGTCTATATGGTATTAATGATATTACTAAACTATGATTTGTTTTAGACCACAGGGAATTAGCAGAAGCTTACACAAAGGCTAATGGAATCCTTCCCTTTTTTCCATTTCACATGCACTTGCCCACTCTTTCTTAGGAACCGAAAATGACTGTGTAGGTGTAAGCTTTGGCTAAAAGGTGTGAAAAGCTGTCACGAGTGGTGAGTTAGGGTACTGCACTGTCTGGTTTCGGGTGCTCACTTCCTGGTTTATGTTGGTTACAGCTGTTGGGGATTTGGAATCACTGGGTTATAAAGGGATTGCCTAGATGTCACTGGTTGCTGTTCATTGTTACATGTCACAGTATGATAGAGGTGAGTGTTTGTTTGTGCATTAGGATTGCTATGTTTGGGAACTGTATATTTATAAGACGCTACATATGCGCACTTTCATTTCAGTTTAGCCATTTAGCCTTTTGTCGCCGTTTTCGGTTTGTTTTGTGTTTGATGAAATAAACCTTGTCTGTAAACGGATTATCTACGACTCTGCACATGGCTTCCTACACTACACCTTACACGGTTCGTGACAAAAGCTGTATGTCAGTGACATTTTCCACCACGTGGCTTATAGTATAGTAGTCCTTTCCTGTTAGCTCCATGTGTGGGAGTGCTGAAGGAGTGGGCCTGGTTCTGTTCAGACAGTTATGGGCATGTTGTCCCGGTAACAGGCAGCCCTCTGGGGGGATGTGTAACTACACAGGTCCTGGTAGATCCGGGCCATCTGCTCTCCGGCATGCAGCTCGTCTGACTGGATGTCCTGGTTAGGACTGCTGTACTGAGATCGATGCATGCTCACCGCATCCAACAGCTGCTGACAGTTCAGCAAAGTGATCTGCGTTCGGGGAATAGTCAAGGAAAGAAGGAAGTTACATCCAGTTACAACATGAGTGCATCCTAGCCTGATCGTGTTTAGAGTGATCCACTGGGTAAAGCTTGTTACCTGGACAATGATAAGTTTGCTCTTGGCTGTGTTTAGGTCCTGAAGCTCCTCCCCAAAACACAGAGTCACCATGGGGTCAGGGGCAGGGAGTTGGCCCTCCTGAAACTGCTGGAGAGCTGGGACGAACACGGCAGACAGAGATGAGCTTATATACACAGAATGCATTATCAACATATGCTTGGCTCGGTCCTCTTCAGAAGACAACCTCCTACATGTACGTGATCAACAAATGTTCCTTCAAACTCACCTTCTAAGAATCTTCCTGTGTCAAAGATCTTGACCACAGCATCTCTCTCTACCTTGCAGGGTCCCCCAGGACTGTAGTGGGGGTCCAGTGTCCCCGGCCTGCTCCAGAACACACGGCTCCGACAGAGCCTCTTGATGAAAATGCCCTCACGGTTGGCACGGAGCAGAACACCCCTCTCTAGGTGACCCAGGAGCTTCCGGGTCATGTGACGCTGACGCTCAGCTTCTATGAGATCAGCGGTGGGGAAGCGGATGTTCTGCAGACTGTCTGAGAGACTGTAGAGGACGTTGTGCTGTGACAAGGCAGGCTGGCCCGGGGAGATGCGACAGCCATCAGAGTTGGACGTCACCACACTGTCCATCAGCTTTCCACTGTAGTAGAAGGTGATGATCATCTGTGAGAAAGCTGGGAAAAAAGGGAAATAATATCGAGCACGTCACACTGTGTTGTCTTCTTTCCAGTCCGGCATAGGAAATAAACAAAAGTGACCTCATATTTATAAAAGCAGGGTTAACAAATATGAAGGAACATACCTGCATTCAAACCACCCATTGTCAAGGGGTCTTGATGTCCTGGGAAAGCTGTTGGGAAATATAAAGATACCATAGAATCAATCAAATTAATTTGATAAAGCCCTTTACACTATGATGCAGTGATTTTATGTGAATATGTAAAACATCAAAATTGGCTGTCAAGTTATGGCATCAACAAAAAAACGCCTGTCAAGCACAGAGCACAGCAGACTTCTTGGAAGCGTGACCGCCAAAAAACCTGCCTTAGTCAGCAAAACGCAGAAGGAAATTAGTTCATTCTTTCCTCTACAGAATTCAGAACCAAATAAGCAATCTTATTTTAGCAACCATAAAAATAAAGGAACAATGACAGTATTATGTATACGCTAATGAGACAAAACATTATGCCTACTCACAAGTAAAGCGAATATTATTGATCATAATAATAATAATGCATTTTATTAATATAGTGCTTTTCAAGGACACAAAGAGAACAAGGCACGAGAAGGAACCGGAATAAATGGACAAACAGACTGAATGCAATGAGGAAACAGAACAAAAATGTAAATAATGTGATTTGGGCATGGCTATGGGTAGGTAGGTAATGGCTATGGGGAGGTAGGTTATGGCTATGGGTAGGTAGGTTATGGCTATGGGTAGGTAGGTTATGGCTATGGGGAGGTAGGTTATGGCTATGGGGAGGTAGGTTATGGCTATGGGGAGGTAGGTTATGGCTATGGGTAGGTAGGTTATAGCTATGGGGAGGTAGGTTATAGCTATGGGGAGGTAGGTTATGGCTATGGGGAGGTAGGTTATGGCTATGGGGAGGTAGGTTATGGCTATGGGTATGTAGGTTATGGCTATGGGTAGGTAGGTTATGGCTATGGGGAGGTAGGTTATAGCTATGGGGAGGTAGGTTATGGCTATGGGGAGGTAGGTTATGGCTATGGGGAGGTAGGTTATGGCTATGGGTAGGTAGGTTATAGCTATGGGGAGGTAGGTTATGGCTATGGGTAGGTAGGTTATGGCTATGGGGAGGTAGGTTATGGCTATGGGGAGGTAGGTTATGGCTATGGGTAGGTAGGTTATGGCTATGGGGCGGTAGGTTATGGCTATGGGTAGGTAGGTTATGGCTATGGGTAGGAAAGTTATGGCTATTGGGAGGTAGGTTATGGCTATGGGGAGGTAGGTTATGGCTATGGGTAGGTAGGTTATGGCTATGGGTAGGTAGGTTATGGCTATGGGGAGGTAGGTTACGGCTATGGGTAGGTAGGTTATGGCTATGGGTAGGTAGGTTACGGCTATGGGTAGGTAGGTTATGGCTATGGGTAGGTAGGTTATGGCTATGGGTAGGTAGGTTATGGCTATGGGTAGGTAGGTTACGGCTATGGGTAGGTAGGTTATGGCTATGGGGAGGTAGGTTATGGCTATGGGTAGGTAGGTTATGGCTATGGGTAGGTAGGTTATGGCTATGGGTAGGTAGGTTATGGCTATGGGTAGGTAGGTTATGGCTATGGGTAGGTAGGTTATGGCTATGGGTAGGTAGGTTACGGCTATGGGTAGGTAGGTTATGGCTATGGGGAGGTAGGTTATGGCTATGGGTAGGTAGGTTATGGCTATGGGTAGGTAGGTTACGGCTATGGGTAGGTAGGTTATGGTCAGAGAGATAGGCAGGGGTGATGTGGTTTAGGGCTTTAAATGTCAGTAGGAGGATCTTGTAGTCAATTCATTGGGAGATAAGAAGCCAGTGTAACTCACAGAGGATAGGGGTGATATGCTGGCGGCACTTGTTGTGGGTAAGTAGTCTGACCGCACAGATTTGATCAATTTGGAGCTTATGGAGGGATGTAGAGAGTTGCAGCAGTCGAAGCGATTTTATGAACGGATGTATTAGGGGTTTGGCATCTCGTAACAAGGGCACAATCAGTTCCCTGTCCACCGCAAAAGCACCTACAACGAGCCCATGAGCATTTGAACTGGACCTTAAAACACTGGAAGGTCATCTGGTCTGACTTGGACTAACATGTTCAACTTGTTCTTCTTGTTCAACTTGTCGATGTGTGCTCTGTCAGATTCAGGCTGGGTGATTGTAAAAGCACTTTGTTGTAAAAAGAGCTGTATAAATAAATGTGATTGATTGATGGGTCCCGTTTTCATGACATTACTTGGATGTCCATTTACATGTCCGCCATTGACCTGGGGAGGTGATGGCATCAGGATGCACTCTGGGAAGACGACAAGCTGGTAGAGAGATGTGATGCTCTGGAAAATGATCTGCTGGCATTCATATGGATGTCAATCACAGAGCAGGTACACCCCTTCATGGGAATGGTTTTCCCAGATGGCAGTGGGATCTTTCAGTAGGATAATGCACCCTGCCACACTGTACACACTATTCAGGAATGTTTTGAGGAATATGATGGTGTTGCCCTGGCCTTCCAATGATTCCCTAGATCTCAATCCAAGTGAGCATCTGTGGGACGTGCTGGACCAACAAGTCTGATTCACGACGGCTCAGGACACCTTTAGGGTACTAAACCTTTAGGGTACTAAACCTTTAGGCTACTTGGTCGGCGCAGCATAAACTAACACACAGGTGGTCATAATGTTTTGGCTCATCAGTGGACATACATTGTCTCTGTCCGTTTAGACATCATGTCAATCACAAGGCAGACACACAATTAAAATGGCAATGTAAAGATGGACTACAGGTTGGTTATATCAGAACAGCATGAGTAAAGTCAGAAACATGAAACTGGACGTCAACAGACCGCACAAACATTAAGTGTGAATAGGGAATTGTGTGGAATCTGTGGCACTAGACATTATTTTCCCAAAAGGTCTGATATGAATCAGATTCGCAGCCCCAGGCTGTAAAATTTTCTGATCCACTGCACACCTAACAGTAAAACATTTCCAGATGTATAAAGATGGGAAATATAACAAAGTACAAATGCTTACTAATTCTATAGATAGGATATTGTACAATTCTTCAGTCACCGTCTTGGGTGGATCGCTACATTACCGCATATGGACGATATTCAAAGATTGGGTGTGATTTCTAAGAAAAAGAACAGAGCAGACATACCGGTGATGTTGCCTTGGGACCAGTACTCTGGGCTGGGTGGCATCCTATAGCCATCTTTCTGGGGAGAGTGACTCCTCTTAACAATGCCCAGGTACTCATCACTGGAAGACTGAAAACATGATAACACACACCATGCAATGAGTCTCTACTAATAAAAACAGCATACATCGCCAATCACGTCAAAGCTGCATTAAAAATAACATGTTAAAGCGCTGATATTGGCATGCTAAAGTACAGAATAAAGGAGGCAGTCGGGATTAGAAGACTGAGAAGAAGAACATAGACATTGACAGGAGAGAACAGCAAGAAGGAAAGTGTTACCTCCTTAATAAGCTCCTCTAGGTCTGCAGAGCTACAGTCCATGTCAGTAATGTCACCAGGACTAGATGTCATGGCTGCTGCTGCACTTTTACCTACTGGGGTACAGGAAAACGTGGAGCTGTTGGTATTTAAGTAACAGCTATTCTTTCTTTTTAATTCTTTTTAATGTAAATCAAGCCTCTACATACATTCAATGCAGGTTTGTAAAACATGTATAATTCTAATGTCTTGTAGCGTTATATGAACTCACTCTTCTGCTCCTCTTCTGGGACGATACGGTACACCTTATAAGGCTCGGAAATGTCCAGCTGGGATCGGTCTCCCACCTCCTCAAAGTCCGGGCTTTTATTCAGGGCACACCGCAGCCTGGTTTTCCAAGTGGCCGGCTCTGCCTTCTCCCCTTCCTTAAACTTCCCCTTAAACACAGCCCATGCCTGCAAGGAGGGCGTCAGAATAAAGAGGGTTAATCTGCTGGACGAAATAGATGCTATTGTTAAGTATATTCCAACTCAATGTTGTAGAGTGAATAAAACCAATGTCGAATTGCAATGGCAAGAAGCTTACTAGTTATGACCATGGTACAAAGTTCAAATGTTTTCCGAATCATGACAAAAACACAAAACATAGTGAATGTAGAAAATGGTTTTAAATCACCAACATAAAGTCCTTAAAATTAAAATAAATTTGATTGATTGATTCATACCAGCTCTATCCGAGTTAATAACACATTATATGAGATGTGCATAAGTTGTAGTGTAAAAACCCATAGGCCATAGCCTATGATTTGGGCTCCTCAAACCTATTTCGACGTATAAACCAAAAAAGGAGCTTGAAAATAAAAAGTGAAAACAATGTACCTTGAAAATAGACGCGTCGACCTCCTGGTTGTAGTCCTGCTTCCCAGCGTGTTTCCACGGGATGCGGAACATGATGCGGCAATCGTCCTCCCAGAGCAGTCCAGGGTACCCGCCGCTGTGGATCTGCTCCACTAGCCACTGTTTCAGCCTGCGACCTCCAGGGTTTACTGACATCTACAAAAGGAGGAGACGGGTACGTAAAAAAAAAACCATTGATATCTGGGATAGCTGGACGAATGTATTGTTAGGATGCGTGTAGGAGACAATTAGTCACTTAAACTCCATGTGTGGAAAAGTTACACGTACGTGAAAATGTAAAGCAATTAGAAAGTGTTATTCCCCTAAATTTGATAACAGTAGGCCTATTAAAGGTTTTCAGGACCTCTTTAAAGAGAAGTGTCTGACTAATAGTTTTGGAGACGGCAGTGAGAGTTGTGTATTGGCCAATGCATCACATTGCTCTCTGCACATAAGGGGTCAGTCTTAACAAAACTACACATTTAAACCGTCTTAAATAATTGTTAGTTATATTGAATACATATTTTTGTTGCCCAGATTATTGTATACTGTCCTGGTTACAAAGTGTTTTTTCTTATTTCAAAGTGTTTGACAGTATAAGCATAGATAATGTATGATGAAATTGACATGTATTTTAATAAAATATTAATATCCGGAACAAAATAATTGTTATTGGTAGGCATAATTGTGTAATTGCTTTCATTTTTGTAAACTATAGCTAAAAAAGTAAACGATTTAAGAGTTAAACCAGAAAAACCCGAACTCTTACCTTTAATTTTTGTTAAATATGTCCTTTAGATATATTTGAGATTATGAATATTGTGGTGAATACTATGGTCGCTGTCTCCACATGAATGGAATAAACCTTTACCAGCCGTATCAGTTTATCCACTCTCATGATGAATGAAGCAGCGGCCGCATGCGATTGGACGGATCCGTTTCACTTGTAGCCAATCAGCTGAACCTTCCGGTATGGTTCTTCGAAGCGGTGGCGTTTATCAGAAATCATCTGACGGGAGTTATTATCGTGTGCATGTTACATGTATAAAGGCTGGAATATTGAACAATCCTGGATTATAATAAATACAGGATCAAGGGGATTTCACAGCATCATACAATTAGGTTTTACTGTAAAGGACGGCCTTACAGATAACGTTGATAAATGCAGTACTTAGGTTTGCTTGTATGCTTGTTTCGCTCATTCTACTCTGAAATATATAGAATGATAAACTCTTAATTATGTCACTATAATTAATTTTTATTTTGTGAGATTATCGCCCTTGATAAATATACCGAAATGACACTGTTTAGTCTCCAAATACAAAATATGTGTCATCTACCAATAGCCCTTAATTTCTGATTAAAAATATGTGTTGTCTGTCTTACAGATAGAAGATTAATTTATAGAATATTACTTCTTAAATCGTATTCAAATAAGAGCACATGAGCAGCAGATAGATAACATGAACAATGAAATGATTGACGCTAGATTGAGTATAAGCATGCATAGTGAGTACATAAGCATAGTTACAAATGTGTTTTTTTGTGTTTTTCGCTAGACAATTAAACATAATTGCTTGCTAATGCAAGTTGATCTCGATATGAGCATCTGCTAAACAATTTAATGTAAAACTGAACACAATATATCAGGTTGGTTAAACGGATGATAACTAGATGTATACTGCAAGACTGACATCCTTGCTATTTTTCACTTTTTTCTGTATTTCTTCCACTTCTATTTAGTCGTACTCCTTTTCCAGGAATCAACAAGGTCTACTTTATAATATTGGGGTAATATAACAGCATACTTCAGAGTTTATATTGCTGCAGTCCTTGTGATCAACCTATTTAAGTCTTTATAAGGGTAACAGTTGATATAAGTTGTACTCCTATAGAAATGGGTTCTGGTTTCCGACATGAAGTTAAAGCTGTAGCCTAAAAGGTCAGCTAACATGCTATAAAAGTGTACAGGTTCAGTGCTTGAACAGGAATATCTCCAATCTGGACCCTAGATTATTAACCACTCCCTCCAATCTGGACCCTAGATTATTAACCACTCCCTCCAATCTGGATCCTAGATTATTAACCACTCATTCCAATCTGGACCCTAGATTATTAACCATTCTCTCCAATCTGGACCCTAGATTATTAACCACTCATTTCAATCTGGACCCTAGATTATTAACCACTCATTCCAATCTGGACCCTAGATTATTAACCACTCCCTCCAATCTGGACCCTAGATTATTAACCACTCCCTCCAATCTGGACCCTAGATAATTAACCACTCATTCCAATCTGGACCCTAGATTATTAACCATTCCCTCCAATCTGGACCCTAGATTATTAACCACTCCCTCCAATCTGGACCCTAGATTATTAACCACTCCCTCCAATCTGGACCCTAGATTATTAACCACTCCCTCCAATCTGGACCCTAGATTATTAACCACTCCCTCCAATCTGGACCCTAGATTATTAACCACTCATTCCAATCTGGACCCTAGATTATTAACCACTCCCTCCAATCTGGACCCTAGATTATTAACCATTCCCTCCAATCTGGACCCTAGATTATTAACCACTCCCTCCAATCTGGACCCTAGATTATTAATCACTCCCACAGCACTGAAACAGCCCTACTCTGGGTCACCAAGAACAAGCTCCTCGTGTCTCCTTATCCTCCTAGGCTTGAGTGCAGCGTTTGACACCTAGAACACTTCCAGGACACCATTGAACTCTCTGGACAAGCTCTGGCTTGCAGATTACACCCAGTTATATGAAAAACTTCCCCAAATCCCGGTGATGCGTGTTCCAGTCTGAAAACTTGCTTTGAGGAGATAAGGGCTTAGTTTTATTCTTCCCTGACCTTTGACAGCCACACCCAACAAATGTTTGAAATGTCATTCTCCAAAACATAGCCAAACTCATCCAGACAGAGTTACATTTCTTGTCTTATTTTACCTTGATAATTTAATGCACTTTGAGATTATTCAAAATTACATTGCTTGGCTGAATGTTGGTGGAGGAAGGCTAAGTGGTCCTGCCCACTCCTCAGTGCTTTTTAGAGACCCATACAAAACACATCATTTAGAAACTCTGAAAAGCAGATGTGGTATAGGTAAGGTCACATGTCCAGGGAGCATTTTGAGGATTTGAGCCATGTTGTGGTCTAAACTTACCTGTACGGCAGGGGTGTAGTTCTACAGGAGAATGTTTTGGGGAAGCTGAGGTCAGAGAAGGACTTATGACCAGGGAAATAGGACATTTTCACTGATACACTTGTGTTAATGCCAATACGGCAGTGCCAAAACTGCCACCTTGTATTGGCAAATCTATGATGGGTCTATCTGTAAAACCTACACTGTCAAGCACAATCTCTCTCACACACACACACACATATTTTGTAATGATTTAATTGTAGATTTTCTGGCTTTTCATGTTAACACATATAATTCCTGAATATTGTTTACAGTTTTTTTCAGTTTAATGAACAAAATGTTGCTTTGGCTTTCTAAATATACATTCACTCTCCGAACAGGCTGGAGCTCATCTGTTATCCCCAGAGCCATTGTAGGTATCGTAGGGGAGAGGGTAGAAGCCGGAAGCCTGGTTCATCCAATCCTGGTCCTCTCCTCTCCTCTGGTTCTCCCGCTGCTGCTGCTCTGTATACATGCTAAGCATGGCTCCAACCTGCTCCTGGTCCTTAAAGGAACATGGCCCAAAGTTTATCCCAAGCCATGTGCGGTACTGGGGAGAGGACAGCATGAATAGTGAGACATGACAAATCAATTTAATCAAGCAATTCAATCCAGTTTTGGTTCATTACTCGCTGTGGTCAAATAAGGGTGTGGCAAGCAGATATACGGAAAACATTCCTGAAAACATGGAACTTTCCGGTATCTCAGAAAGCCAAAAATTAACTGCTGTGACTTTGTTAATTCGGAAAATCCAACAATCTTCTTTGAATACAGCGACAAAAATGAACACAGACCACATCCACTTCATTTGGCTGTACGAATATTGCTTTTGGCCTTTATCCTAACATGAGGTTTGAGCAGGTAAATGATACATTTGGTATTCTCTGTGAAAACTTTGAGGCTGCAGGCATTGAGTGAGGAATCCCTTGAAAGTAGTCCCATGTTTCCAACTCAGCATTCAGCAGACACTCATTGGGACCAGGGAAAGCTGGCTCTTATTCACTACTTTACCAGGAACCTGCACTCCCGTCCTCTGGCATTCCTACTAACACAGTTACTAGATAACAGAGATTCCCCTCACAGCTAATGGTGGTACCACAAATGTCAGACCTTTACCAAGAAAATGTTGTTTGAAATGTTATAATGGCTTAACATTTTGTAAATTAGGAGGACTTTATTTTTTTATTTTTCCTTAATCTTATCTTAAAAAAGATGTATGCAGCATAATAGATCTGCACAGCTACAGTTTATTGTATACATTTTAGTTTGCCTATTTTTCTCTTTAAGATAAGTTATCAAAAGTGATTTTTATAAAACAAAAATAATAGTTTTATTTATATACGTTAGTGTTTTTTTCTTTCCGTTTCCCCCTTCACATATCCCACCCTTTAACTCCCCCACTACCACCCCAGCCCATCCTTAGCTACCCCCCAACCCCACATGCATTGTCGACATAAAGAAAAACATACAGAAAAAAGGACTTTATTTATTAACTAAACTAGGACGTTTATGATGTATTCGATACACGTTGCATTGATGTCATACAAGCATGCCAAAAACCACTTTACATTTAAATACAGTGTCAAAAAATACATTGGAATACATTTTTTTTACAAAGAGGCATACATGTGCAAATATTATATCAAAATGCAGTAATGTATGTAGATTGATATGGACAAAAATCTATTTTAACAATTTTATAAGAATGTTTTAAGGTAACAGAATGTGGAAAACGTGAACTGCTCTGATTACTTTTTCAAATGCACTTTATTTCTAAGGTTAACAACCAATTGATACTGTAGGTTATATTCCAGTAGACACAAACTAAATTATACCTAATTGGGAACAAGACCTATAGGTGTGAGACTCTGAGATCTGTCCCTCTCTATGTCTGAGTTGGATTATGTTATTCAATGCTTTTTGTATTATTGGTTTTTTGGGGTACTATTAACATACCCTATTCTATCTAGATTCTGTGAAGCTCCTAGTGACAAAAAATGTATCCTCAAACAGAAAACTCTCGGAAGAAATGAGGAAACACATTAACAAATGAGAAACTAGGAACTTGAAATGGGCATGGAGGAAATCCACTTCGATATTTTAAGAAAAAACACTGCCATTGACAATGAGGCAATATAAGACAAATTCATTTTTCCCAAGTCATTACAGATAATCTCAATAATCTGATGTGGCTATTTATAACCACTGACAAGTCTTCAGTGTATTTTAATGATCATCTTTTCTGTCACTTGATCCCAACTCCCCTCCCTGTCCACATCCTATGACTCTGTCTTTGCTCAATCCTCTATGGCCTGTTCGGATAGCCCCTTCTCCGTGGTTGAGCAACTCACTGTGAGTTCATTGAACAGGGCAGAAACAGCTGGGTAAACCTGAAGGTAATTCAAACTTATCAAATTACTTATTGTCCTTTAACTATCTTCTCAGTATTCTCTCTCAACACAAATAAGCTCAACACAATCAATGTGTTAAGTTGTTTCCCCAGGCAATTTAAAAAATGTCTAGCTACTTGTTGACTACAAATAAATACAATGTTCATAGGAACAATATAAATTAATATATGCATTTTGTGTTCTACTGTGATATCATTGTTTCATAGCTTACCCAAAGTATATGAAAGGTAAAACAAAATATTATTAAACTATTAAAAATATTAAAAATGAAGACATGGAGTCACCATGGAGTTGGGCCCTTGGTTTTGTCATGCTAAATCGTTTCCCCCAGGTTGTTTAGCCTATAGGATGACTATACATACAGGTAGCATTTTGAGACTAGAAAAGTCATTATAAGTTGCATTTTCAGTTGAATTTGGGGAAACCACTTGAAACATTTGTTGTGTTGATCTATTTCAATTGCTTTTGTTCTATTTGTTTATGGCAAACAGCTGAAAGTCAATCGATTTTCACAATGAACCTGATTTCGATTGGGGGTTGAATAATTTAGATTACAACTGTAGCTGTACACGACTGTACTTTTGACTAGCATTTTAAAATGTAAACAATACCAAATTATTAGTTAATTCAAAAAGCTTAACTTTTTAACATTTTGGTACATTACAGCTGTATTTAAAAATGTATTATACATTTTTTCCCTTATCAATATACACCAATAACCCCTAATGAGCCAGCATTTTCCCCTGCAGATCCATAAGCTCTGTCAATTTGAATGGAAAACATTGCTGCTCAGCTATTTTCATATATTATCCAGAGATAATTGGGTTGAAGTTTAGGCTCTGGTTGGGCTAATCAAGAACATTCACAGACTTGTCTTGAAGCCACTCCTGTATTATCTTGGCTGTGTAATTAGGGTGGTTGCCCTGTTGGAACATTAACCTTTGTCCCAGCCTTAGGTCCTGAACAGTTTAGAGACCTTCGATCTGGCTTGGTTTTTGCTTTGACCCTTATTCATCCATAGATTGAATGTCAAAAATAAAATGTATCTCCCTAATGTTTACATTCCATTATGAATACATGAACAACTGACAAACCCTAGTGCTATGATTCCATTATGAATACATGAACAACTGACAAACCCTAGTGCTATGATTCCATTATGAATACATGAACAACTGACAAACCCTAGTGCTATGATTCCATTATAAATACATGAATGAACACATCAATGTAAAGATTATGAAATTCTTAATGATAATTATTTCGATGTTAGAGGGCAAAGGTGCGACTAAGAGGACCAACACCACAGTTGAAAATGTGCCCCTCTTATTATTCAAGGATATAAATATTAAAGGATATAAAAGATGGCCATTTCTAGTAAAATTTCTCAGTCTAAACATGTACTTAGCTGCCAAAACATGTACTTTTGAAAACTATAGAGGAATTACATAGAAATAAAAAGCACCGTCTGTTCTTACTGCTAACACCGGAAGGAACCTTTAATCATTGAGGGATATGGCAGTGACCAGCAGCTTTGCTCAATTAATAAGCAGTAGTGCTTTGAGGAACCCTGTTTTAGCCATCTCAAGATATCAATTACCAATTAGGCTAAATAAAATGACTGTTGCTATTTATTGAATTAACGTTCTTGCATATTCATTCTGAAGTTATATTTTGGTTTTACAAGCAAATAAATACTTTTCACTAAAATGGATTTAAACTCTGGGGTCCAAGGAATTTGCACAGTACTTTACATTACATTTTTGTGTGTTGAAACATAATTTAAAGTTAAATTTGTTTTGGTGACTACAAAGCTAAAACCCTGAATGTTCTGAATGTCTGACTTGATTTTACAATGAGTCTCATGGATTAGTCACATCCTCTGCACTGGTCTTCAGTGGTTTCAAAGGTTTTTGAAATTGCAAATGTATTCGTCAGTTATTGTATGAACCATAACAGTTTCGGTGGGGCAGCTTTTAGTCTTGTTCTTCGTGAGGCAATAGCCAAAGGATGTGTGAAACTACAAATACGTATTGTAAACCACAAAAATATTGGTAGTATCAGAATCAGCTTTATTGGTCAAGCTTGCGTAAGCAAACAAGAAATTTGACTCCGGAAAAAACTTAACTCTCAATGTACAACATTCCCTTAACAATGTACAACATTCACTTAACAATGTACAACATTCACTTAACAATGTACAAAATTCATTTAACATCTAAAAAAATAAATAAAAAAGATAAGAAAATAACAACAGAAATGACAGTAAGAAATATAAAAATATTGTAAGAAATATAGATTTGTATATAAATATAGTGCAAAGTGTATCATCTGCAATGGTAAAATATTAATAACGTTTTATGTAGATGTAGGAATTTTTTTTACACATGAGGTAGATAAGAAGATTAATATTGTTCAGTGTAGGGAGGGGGCTTTTAATGAGCATTTAACAGAGCGACCGCTTGGGGGAAGAAGCTGTCCTTGTGTCTGCTGGTTTTGGCAAACAGTGCCCTGTATCGCCTACCGGAGGAAAGAAGGTTGAAGAGTTTGTGGCCAGGATGTGAGGGGTCTGCGGAGATCTTTGCTGCCCTTTTCCCGACCCTGGACTGGTACAGGTCCTGAATGGATGGGAGGTCAGCTCCGATGATCCTCTCTGCAGCTCTAATTGTTCGTTGCAGTCTGGCCCTGTCCTGTTTGGTGGCTGACCCAAACCAGACAGTGATGGAGGTGCAAATGACAGACTGAACGATGGCTGAGTAAAAAGTGATCATCAGCTCCTTGGGAAGGTTAAACTTCCTTAGCTGTCGCAGGAAGTAAAATCTCTGCTGGGCCTTTTTCCGGACAGAGTCAATGTGGATAGACCATTTTAGGTGCTGTGAGATGGTTGATCCCAGGAACCTAAAGGAATCTACAGTGGACACTGTGTTGTTCTGGATTATAGGGGGAGTAGGGGGACTTCTCCTGAAGTCCACTGTCATCTCCACAGTCTTTCCGGGGTTTAACTCCACGTGGTTCTGGCTGCACCATTGGATCAGCTGTTCCACTTCCTGTCTGTAAGCAGACTCATCACCATCCTGGATCAAACCAATGATGGTGGTGTCATCTGCAAACTTCAGAAGTTTTACAACTACTTATCTCAAAACCCAAATTAATTATGTTGTGCGTTCTACACTGACCCCAGTTTCGGCCTTGTGGCTATTGAAGTGCTTGCATTAAGCGGCTTTATTCAAGGACTCGCTCCTGAACGGCTGAGAGAGCACCTCTGCATGCTGGACCCTTTGACACTCAGTGTTGGAGGAAGCAGAGAGGGTTGAGTCCGTGCTGGCTGTCACCCACCTGCCCCAGCCCCAAAATCTACAGGCAGACCTAGGCGATGAGTAGAAGAACAATGACAGCAAGACCATCTGCCTGGCCCAGAATTGGCCACTGTGACAACCCAGAACATGCCGATCCTGTGAGCAGTGTTACCAGTGCGGAGAAGCAAGACACTTTGCACGTGAATGCAATGCTCCGGCACCCCGGCAATTAAATGCTTCCCCTGTGGAAAACTACAGTGACGTGGCTCCGTGGGTAGGACTCTTTACAATCCCCACTGAGGGCACTGTTTAAATCGGCAGATTAGGCATTGCCCATGGACTTAAGCACCTGCTGGGCCTTGGTGGATACCAGAGCTACTATCTCCCTTGTGCGACCAGGGATACTGGCTGAGACAAGCAGCCAACATTCGCCGAGGTGGAAACGCACCAGCTGTAAAATCTAGACTGTGACCTGGTGTGACCATGAGTTCTGGTTTGCTGACATCGAGGAACCCTCATCATCAAGTTAGAACTACTAACCAATCTGGGGGCCAGGGGGTGGACGTTTCGAAGAACGTCTTCCACCTCAGTACAGACTGTGGCACATCAGCGTGGCCAGGGGAGAAGGTGAAATGTGCCCAGGCCCAACCAGCGTCCCTGGTTTTTGTTCCTTTAGGATTAGGCTAAGACTTCAGAGGCCACTGGCCATTCAGGAGGCGGTTGAACTAAGGATTAAAGAGATGGCAGCAGCAGGTGTGATTTAACTCTCCAATAGCCCACTGGCAGCCCCCGCAGTCGTAGTCCGCAGGAAGGATGGCATGTGGCATTTTTGAGATTAAACAACGCAACTCGCAAGAAATCCTACCCCGTATCCCAGATCGATGAGGCTCTGGATTGTATTGCTGGGTCACGGTGGTTCAGCTTGATCTCAGGAGCGGCTATTAGCAGGTAGAGCTGGCACCTGAGTACAAGCCTTTTACCATTGGTTAAGAACTTTGGCAGTTCCGGGTCATGCCCTTTGGCCTCTGCAACGCCCCTAACACTTTCGATTGGTTGATGGAGCGAGAACCTAGGTCAGATCTTTGAGGCTATCCAAGGAGCGAGACTACACCAAAAGTGTGACCTCCTTTGACGGGAGGTCCATTTCTTGAGCCATGTGATGGGGGTGAATGTTGTGGCCACCAACTCAGCAAAGGTAGAGGCAGTGAGAAACTGTCCGGTGCCAAGACACATCAAGGAGGTGCTCAATTTCCTGGGGCTGCATCGTACTACATACTTTTTGTCCAGAGCTTTGGGTTAGCTGCTGGGGACAGGCTAGCTACCGTGACCCCACGTGTTTCGAGACGGTGGGGGCGGCTTCCCCGTCGCTTTACTGACCTTGTGCTGGAGTAGTGTTTAGTTGCCGTGGGTAGGCAAAACGCTGAACGGAGCAATGTAGTGACGACGTGCATTGCTACAGGACAAATGGTGACACTTTGGGGTTTTGTGTATGGAACACACACACATTGTTTAGGTCTGTGTTGCTAGGTTTGAGCCCAGCGCTCCGTCTACATCTGCCCGGCGCGGATGACGTCTTTCACTGAGCTGAGCCCAGCGCTCTCCGATCGGCAAAAGATTGCTTCCCTTGTCACCTGCCTCAAGGGAAAGGCCCTTGCTTGGGCCAAAGCAGTCTGTTCCAAGGGAGGGCCAGTCCTTAATAATTACAATTTAATGACTGCGTCTTTCTCTGGTACCTTTCCTCGACCCATAACGACCCTAGACAGTCGGCCGTTGGGGTTGGGTATAGTTACAAAAGTCACAGCGCCGGTAACAATTATTACACCGCGTGCACATTCCCTCATTAGTAGAGTATATAGGTTCCCTGTGTTTGGTCAATTCTTTGATTGGAATTGTCATTTGTTACGTGTCCGTGTTTGTGAGCAGTTGCTCTTTACTATATTGCCTTCCTTTAAAAATGCTCTTCAGCGCAATTTGTGTTTAGCTTTTATTTACCCGAATGAACATGGTTATAGAGTTGCGGTGGTGAGTGACTGTAATCAAAATATACCGAGTGCTATTGAAACATGTTCCTGACTCAGTCCTTCCTGCAACACACCTCGCTTGGGATACGTGACAGTGTGTCATTTGTTAATTATGAAATTATTTAATTTTAAAAGTATTAAAACAAATAATGCTTGTTTCATGTAAAACAACACTGCTCACTGGAAGACCATTGTTTAACAGCTGAGCCATCAATTTCAAGATACATAATGAGTTACATTATTGTTGGTACAGTCACTGGTGTAGAGTGAGTTACATTACTGTCAGTACAGTCACTGGTGTAGAGTGAGTTACATTACTGTCAGTACAGTCACTGGTATAGAGTGAGTTACATTACTGTCAGTACAGTCACTGGTGTAGTGTGTTACATTACTGTCAGTACAGTCACTGGTGTAGAGTGAGTTACATTACTGTCGGTACAGTCACTGGTGTAGAGTGAGTTACATTACTGTCAGTACAGTCACTGGTGTAGAGTGAGTTACATTACTGTCAGTACAGTCACTGGTGTAGAGTGAGTTACATTACTGTCAGTACAGTCACTGGTGTAGAGTGTGTTACATTACTGTTGGTACAGTCACTGGTGTAGAGTGAGTTACATTACTGTCAGTACAGTCACTGGTGTAGAGTGAGTTACATTACTGTCAGTACAGTCAATGGTGTTCGTGATTAGGATGGCTATTTAGTTCCCTGGGTTATGTTTCACCTCTTCATCCTGTGGGCCCACCACTCACAGGAACAACCGCAGGGGTCGGGTGCGCTGTCATATGGGTGGCAGTGAAGGTGTGGGGCCTCGACGGATCAGACCCGGTCTGCAGAAGCTGGCTTTGGGGACGTGGAACGTCACCTCGCTGTGGGGGAAGGAGCCATAACTTGTGCGTGAGGTGGAGCGATACCAGTTGGATCTGGTGGGACTTACCTCTACGCACAGCCTTGGCTCTGGAACCTTACTCCTGGATTGGGGTTGGACTCTATTCTTCTCTGGAATTGCCCAGGGTGAGAGGCGGCGGGCGGGTGTGGGGATACTCATAAGCCCACGTCTGAGCACTGCTGTGTTGGAGTTTACCCCGGTGGATGAGAGGGTTGCCTCCCTACACCTAAGGGTGGTTGGGGGAAAACTCTGACTGTTGTTTGTGCATATGCACCAAACAGCAGTTCGGAGTATTCAGCCTTCCTGGAGACCCTGAATGGAGTCCATTCTGCTGGGAGACTTCAACGCACATGTGGGCATCGATGGAGACACCTGGAGAGGCGTGATTGGGAGGAACGGCCTCCCTGATCTAAACCCGAGCGGTCGTTTGTCATTGGACTTCTGTGCTAGTCATGGATTGTCCATAACAAACACCATGTTCAAACATAAGGAGGCGCATAAGTGTACATGGTACCAGAGTACCCTAGGCCGAAGGTCAATGATCGATTTTGTGATCAGATCGTCTGATCTAAGGCCGCATGTTTTGGACACTCGGGTGAAGACAGGGGGGCGGAGCTGTCAACTGATCACCATCTGGTAGTGAGTTGGATCAGAGGGTGGGGAAAGACTTTGGACAGACCAGGTAAGCCTAAACGGGTAGTGCGGGTGAACTGAGAACGTCTGGAGGGGGCCCCTGTCTGAGAGATCTTCAACTCACACCTCTGACAGAGCTTTTCGGGCATCCCTGTGGAGGTTGGGGGCATTGAACCTGAGTGGGCAATGTTCAAAGCTTCTATTGCTGAAGCTGCGGCGGTGAGCTGTGGTCTCAAGGTCCTAGTTGCCTCAAGGGGTGGTAACCCTAGCTGTCCGACTGAAGAAGGAGTCCTTCAGGGATATGTTATCCCAGAGGACTCCGGAGGCAGTTGGAGGGTACCCACGGGCCCGAAGGGCTGCAGCCGCTGCCGTGTCAAAGGCAAAGCAGCGGGTGTGGGAGGAGTTTGGAGATGCTTCTGGAAAACCGTTCGGCACCTCAGAAGGGGGAAACGGGGAACCATCCAAGCTGTGTACAGTAAGGATGGGACACTGTTGACCTAACTGATGATGTGATTGGGCAGTGGAAAGAGCATTTTGAGGAACTCCTGAATCCGACGTACACGCCCTCAAGTACAGAGGCAGAGGCTGATGGAGGGTCATCGTCAGTTTCCCTGCGGGAGGTCGCTGAGGTTGTCAAACAACTACACAGTGTCAAAGCCACCGGGAAAGATGAGATTCGTCCAGAAATGCTCAAAGCTTAGGGTGAGGAAGGGCTGTCTTGGTTGACACGCCTCTTCAACATTGCGTGGAAGTCTGGGACAGTGCCAGAGGAGTGGCAGAACGGGGTGGTGGTTCCCCTCTTCAAATAGTGGGACCAGAGAGTGTGTGCTAATTACAGAGGTATCACACTCCTCAGCCTCCCTGGTAAAGTTTACTCCAAAGTGCTGGAAAGGAGGGTTCGGCCAATAGTCGAACTTCAGATTGAAGAGGAACAATGCGGTTTTCGTCCTGGCCGAGGAACCACGGACCAGCTCTTTACTCTCGCAGGGATCCTGGAGGGGGCCTGGGAGTATTCCCACCCAGTCTTCATGTGTTTTGTGGATCTGGAGAAGGCGTATGACCGGGTACCCCGGGATATTTTGTGGGAGGTGCTGCGGGAGTATGGGGTGAGGGGGTCTCTTCTCAGGGCCATCCAATCTCTGTACGCTCAAAGCATGAGTTGTGTCCGTGTTCTCGACAGTAAGTCGGATTCGTTCCCGGTGGGGGTTGGCCTCTGCCAGGGTTGCGCTTTGTCACCAATCCTGTTTGTGAAATTCATGGACAGGATATCAAGGCCCAGTCATGGTGGAGAGGGGTTTCCGTTCGGTGGACTGAGGGTTACATCACTGCTTTTTGCAGATGATGTGGTCCCGATGGCTTCATCGCTCGGTGACCTGCAGCATTCACTGGATCGGTTCGCAGCCGAGTGTGAAGCGGCTGGGATGAGGGTTAGCACCTCTAAATCTGAGGCCATGACTCTCAGTAGGAAACCGGTGGAATGCCTACTCCGGGTAGGGAGTGAGTCCTTACCCCAAGTGAAGGAGTTTAAGTACCCCGGGGTCTTGTTCGCGAGTGAGGGGACAATGGAGCGTGAGATTGGCCGTAGAATCGGAGCAGCGGGGGCGGAGTTGCATTCACTTTACCGCACCGTTGTGACGAAAAGAGAGCTGAGCCGTAAGGCAAAGCTCTCGATCTACCGGTCAATCTTTGTTCCTACTCTCACCTATGGTCATGAAAGCTGGGTCATGACCGAAAAAACAAGATCGCGGGTACAAGCGGCCGAAATGGGTTTTCTCAGGAAGGTGGCTGGCCTCTCCCTTAGAGATAGGGTGAGAAGCTCAGTCATCCGAGAGGAACTCGGAGTAGAGCCGCTGCTCCTTCGCATAGAAAGGAGCCAGTTGAGGTGGTTCGGGCATCTAGTAAGAATGCCACCTGGGCGCCTCCCTAAAGAGGTGTTCCAGGCACGTCCAGCTGGGAGGAGACCACGGGGAAGACCCAGGACTAGGTGGAGAGATTATATCTCCACACTGGCCTGGGAATGCCTCGGGATTCCCCAGTCGGAGCTGGCTAATGTTGCCAGGGAAAGGGAAGTTTGGGGTCCCCTGTTACAGCTTCTACCCCCGCGACCCGACCCCGGATAAGCGGTTGAAGTTGATGTTTCACCTTGCGTGCTTTTGTGTTTTTAGTAGTCGCTTTATGTAAGCGACCGTCTTTAAATTTTCTGTTAGTTGTTTCTTGTTTGTTTGGTTTGATAATAAAACTCCAGGTTATATTCGCTCTGCTTTGGCTTCATCCTGCACTAACCCACCAAGAGTCTGTGACAGTGTGTGCCATGCCAATGTCCTTACAGTAAAGCCATTTAAGTCAACAAGTACTAAAGACCATCCAGATTTGGGGAAATAACCATCTAATAATTCAGGAAATAACCATCTAATAATTGGTTGTGCAACTGCATATATTTTGCGAAATAGGATTAACTGAAAGTGCCTCAAACAAGCAAGTTGCAATGAGCTGAATGTTAAACATTTAATCAACGGCTGCGATACGTGTGACTGTCCTATAGTTTGTCTGATCACTAAAGCAAAAGATGCAGAATAGAAAGTTACGTGTTCCACACATCTGGACATACATCTGGATTCAACAATGGATATGATTAGTCTTCACAGTTGCTGAGGACATTGGTGACAAATATTTGTGCCAATTTCTTAAAATGTAAATACTTAGTGAACATTTTTTTTTTCATGACACACCAAGTTGATATCAAATCTATCCTATTACTCTGCTTATCCGTGAGATGTCTCTAGAACTAGAATAAAGTCAGAGCAGATCTTTATGGTAGTGAGGCTAAACTGACGCAAGTCCCGAATAAAAGGCAAATGATGAAGAACTCAGGGTGAATAAAGAATGTTTTGGTATGATGACACCAAATTCAAATTATTATGGCCAAGGGGCAGGCACTAAGTCTGATGAAAACAATGAACTGCTCTATAGCATCTCTTCAAAAGGAAAAGCACTAAGCATGGTCTTGCTATGGGGATGCTTCTCAGTGGCAGGGAATGGGTGAGAACCAACAGAGCAACGTACCGACCAAAACACAACGCTGTGTTTGCTGCCAAAAACACTTTGACAGAGTACTAAAAAAAGTGTGGTAGAATTTCAGTTTGTTTACATCATTTGTTCATATTCTATATTACCTGTAATTTCAGATTCTAAGTATAAGTTCTTTAACTTCATGTCAAGCAGCAAGTTGCTTGGGCATGTAACTAATGGATGAGTAGGCATGTTGTGATAGATTCTCAATCACTCTGTGTTAAGAATCAAGATTAACTGATTGGAACAATGGGATTGTTTGACAACAGGATGGGCTGATTAACTTTTTCTGAGTAGAACAGAGACTCTCCACTGAGGTACTCCTAAATGACCACTGATGTAATCACTATGTCACATGTGTTCTAACCTGAGGGAGTGGGAGGTGATTAGACATGTGACAGAAGAGAGTCTCAGCTGTTTCTATAAAGACTGAGAGCACATTGAATTCAGGGCTTGTCATTTTCCTGCTAGAAACTTGAGGGGTGCTAGAATTTATAAAGTTGTGATAAATTCTTTCTTTTTGATTAAACCTAAAAGTTATTTCGTTCGACTCCGAAGTATTCTTCCACTCGATTTTTCTACGATAAAAGGGTCTGTATTTTTTTCACAAATAAATTGTCTCAGATTTTTTTTTATGTGGACATAATTGTGTCTAAACCGATTCTTTTAAATCGCATCAAAAACACATAAAATTCTCAAACAACTGAATGGGTCCAAAAGCACAATAAAATATTACAAAGACTATCTGTGGATTTTTTTTATACATGACGTATACATTACTGTAGTTAATTATGGGCTATCAAACTGTTAATACATTATGTAAATGAGATGTTTTATGTTTTTAATAATAGTATGTTTGCAGCTCATAGACTTCTTCTTTTCATAACTTCAGTAGTCCCATGTGAACCTGGAAATATAGAAATGTGTGTGATCGAGGCGGCGTTGTAACTCTTCCTTGTACAAGACTGTCAGAACTGCCATGTATTACAAACCTCCTTAACCTGCCAAACAACATACTCAAATCTCGTTCAGGAAAATGGACTGTGTTACAACAGCACAAAATTGACAACCAATGTATACGACAAACATTTAGACTACAAATGATGTGGACAGACTGTAGACCTGAGATCCAACCCATCCTCGAGTCTGACTACACCTTCACATTACCAGTTTAAACATCTATGACAAATAATAACTCGAAACTCAAATAACAAAATGTGAATACATTTTGAGAAACATTATCGGATTTGAGTCTAATCTCAAAAATAAGCATTGTGACTTGAACAAATCTCAAAGACACTACTATATTAACTTAGTGTTAATCAAGTTCATCAAAACATTTTCGAAGAAACATTGACCTAATAATGCAAAACAATAGATAGTATGAGCTTTAAAAATCCATCAAATTCTAGTGTTTTGTCTAAGAACCAAATGTGAGAAAGCATGAAGAAATCCCATTTCCCCATTGATCCGCAAAATCACAGCAAAATTGCCTAAACAATAAGAAAATAACAAAAAGAAAAAATTTGGTGAAGACATGTTGCAAGACTGTGACAGTAATGAGTCACGTGGTAGCCAGTACCAGGCTAATGCAATTTCAGCAAGCCCCTCTAGTTCCCCTTCTGTACAAACCTTGAGGAGGCTTCCATGGGCTGTGTTGGTGTTTGCTTAAAATGCAGACAAGATGCTCAAGAATGAGCTGGAATCATAGCCCGAAAAGCCTCCCTTAGCTTTGACATATATGAGTGACTTCTATTCAGGACACTGGGCCGTGTTCACAGACTGACAGTATGTGGCCTTTAAATTGCAGGGCTACCAAGGGAAAGAGTGAAGCAGCTGTTGAGGTCCAGCTCCATATCAGCGTTTAAGGATGTGTGGAGAAGGTGTTCTCTAGTAGGTGTCCTGGACTTCAGAGATGTGTTTTTTAAGTAGCCTCAATTTAAGCACTTAAAGCATTTTTCTAAGTGGGTGTGCATATCACATATGCAAAGTTCACAACGAATACAGTATTATACTAAATGCTTATTGGCCAAAAGCCATGGTATATCAGAGCATGGGGCTGTATCCAGGAACTCCAAGTTGAGTCATGGCTATTAACAGCTCTTAGCTTTGGTCTATGGGCCAAATAGAACCATCTCTCCCTCCCTGTTGTTATTACCTAAATAGCAGCCAGACAATAAGGAAAACATTTTCTTAACCTACCACATGTTCTAACTCTTTGAAACTAATTGGTGTTGGTGTTATACTGAGTACAAGTCTCATAGACTGGTCTTTCAGGCTTATCAACATTTAATATGCCTATGCATTTAAAATGGTGTAATTTATTTCTTGTTCGTGATAAGATTCATATTTTCTTTGACAACAGGAAGAAAAGCTGTTAGCTTGACATAATTAAAGTGTGGCTTAAAATGAAAGCTAAGACGTTTTGTGGTTAGAATTGCTGTATGTATTTAGTTTACACGTGAGTTAGCAGTTTTTGGAAAACTGGTTTTGACTGGACAAACTAAAAAAGGTTGACCAAGTGGAACGGTAAAGAGAAAACAATTGTAAACTTGTAAAGTTATATAATGCTAACAGGGTATTATCACAGGGTATTATCACAGGGTATCATCACAGGGTATTTTAACAGGGTATTAGCACAGGGTATTATCACAGGGTATTATAACGGTGTATTATCACAGGGTATTATACCAGGGTATTATAACAGGGTATTATAACAGGGTATTATACCAGGCTATTATCACAGGGTATTATCACAGGGTATTATCACAGGGTATTATCACGGGGTATTATCACAGAGTATTATAACGGTGTATTATCACAGGGTATTATAACAGGGTATTATAACAGGGTATTATACCAGGGTATTATCACGGGGTATTATCACGGGCTATTATCACGGGCTATTATCACGGGGTATTATCACGGGGTATTATCACGGGGTATTATCCCAGGGTATTATCACAGGGTATTATCACAGGGTATTATCGCAGTGTAATAAAACAGGGTATTATCACAGGGTATTATCACAGTGTAATATAACAGGGTATTATCACAGGGTATTATCGCAGGGTATTATCACAGGGTATTATCACAGTGTAATATAACTGTAACGTGTGGTAAATGTTGGGTACTGCACCGTCTGGTTTCGGGTGTTCCACTTCCTGGTTTCTAGTTCACAGCTGGGTGTAATGTTGTCATTAGTTTGGGCTATAAAGGTTTTCTAGGAAGTCACCTCGGTGCTTATCATTGTTTGTTCTACGTCTCGTTGGTTTAGAGGTGAGTGTGAGGTTACACAGTTATACTGTTTTAGTTGTGATTGAGAGGGTTTTGTTTAAAGTCGCTATATGCGCACCTTTCTTTTATACAGTATTGTGTTTTTGCCGTTACGGTTTGTTTTGTGTTTGGATTGCGCAATAAACCTGATTTGAACGGTTCCCACGACTATGCAATGGCTTTCACCGCACTACGCCGCTCCATTCGTGACAATAACAGGGTATTATCACAGGGTATTATCAGTCTAATATAACAGGGTATTATCGCAGAGTATTATCACAGGGTATTATCGCAGGGTATTATCACAGGGTATTATCACAGTGTAATATAACAGGGTATTATCACAGGGTATTATCAGTGTAATATAACAGGGTATTATTTGATAAGGATCAAATCCTCAGTTCTCTTCCAGAACAGAATTAGAACAGTGTAGTACAGACAGGTAAAACTAAAGCGACTAGTAGTCTATTTTGGTGCCACTTATTATTTAAAAACATTCATGTACTTTTGGTCACATAGAAACAGAATACACATAATGCAAAGATCATCAGTAGGCCTCCTAAATCACCTCAGGCATCAAAGCCTGTCTAGAAACAGCAATCAGATATGGTGTGATCCTTCAGGTTTATTGTCAAACACCCACATCCATCCACTCCAAGTAAAAGTGAAAATAAACTAAAGCAAAATAATAAACTTGCAGGACACAAATGACATCACCATACTATAAAGTACTGTTCTATTGTTCCGTTGCACAATCTGTATGATGACATGGATTGAGACTTTGTACTTCAATTAACTGAATAGATGTACCTTTGAAAAAAATACAAATAAAGATGGGCTAAATAAAATAAATAACCAATGAAAAGTTATTATCCAACTTAGATTAGATATCAAATTAGATATATTATTTATTTTAAGTACTTTGCAAATATCCTCAAAAAGAATGAGACTTTCTTATAGACTGCCATATTCAATTCAAACCATAGGTGGCCAAATACAAATTTGACACTGTATGACAGCATGACATTTTATATATTCTTAAGAAATAATGCATGAGAGGTGCAATGGGAAAACAATGACATCGAAACATGGCTATTTCAGTCAGATAATTTAATTTAAATCCCACACTAGTGCATAAGCACACTGGTAAATGAACCTCCAGACTCTTATTTGCTCACCTGCCACTTTATTAGGAACACCATGCTAGTACTGGGTTGGACCTGCTTTTGCCTTCAGAACTGCCCTAACCCTTACTGGTACTGAGGAACTGGAGACATATAAGACTTTGGTACATATCTAAAATATAGCATCACACAGTTGCAGCACATTTGATGGCTGCACATCCATGATGCTAAATCTCTGTTCCACCGAATGAAAAAGGTGCTGTATTGGATTGATATCTGGTGACTGATGAGGCCATTTGAGTAGAGTGAAGCATTTCTAGAGCCTTGCTATCAGCTCTGCCGCGTTTTGGATAAATTCTATTTTCCTGACCATTCTCTGTAAACCTGAGACATAGTTTTGCTGGAAAATGTCAGTAGATCAACACTTTCGGAAATATGCAAACCGACCACCAACAACTATGCCACGTTCAAAGTCTCTTAAATCACTGTTCTACCCCATACTGATGCTTGGTTTGAACCTCAGCAGATCATCTTGACCATGTCTACATGTCTAAATCTATTGGGTTGCTGACACATGATTGGCTGATTAGATATTGGTGTTAACGAGCAGTTGAACAGGCAACCGTTTGTAATTGCGAGCATGTGGTGTCTGAATCTTGGCACGTTTCACAAGCGTCCCAGAAGTGTCTCTCCGCTCCGCTAAAGATAGGCGCCTTGTCTTTTTTTGCCGAACGCCAAGTCCAAGTAGCACAGATTAAATACAAAATGCCAGTGTTCACCTCCTGCTCACAGGCAATGTTTGTGAAATATCAACGTTCATAACTGGAGTTTTAAGTGTTTTATTGTGTCTGTAGGCTACAATACAAGTGGGACATTACAACAATTGAACCAGACAAAAAATAAGAATTTAACCAGGGAAAAATACAAAATCTAAAGAAAGTCAGCGTCATACAGGCAAAGTAGTTTATTGTTGATTGTCTATTTCGTGATCTGGCTTCGCGGCACTCTGCTTCTGAAATGCTCCCAGTTGGGTCTGACACCACGTGGAGGACGGAACAAAACCTTGTCGCAGCCGGAATGCACAGCAGAAGCACCTGGAGTATTCCCAACGTTGGATTCAAAGTTCTGCATCTCTCAAACTCTGTCCTTTGTATTTTTCTTTGCCTCCTGAATGGTCCTCACTGTGATTTGAGGCATGATTACATTTTGTCTTGTCAAAAGTAGGTTCACCACTGTTCTACTGGACATGGGGTAGTTTAGGCCTTCAGCCATTCTTTGCATGATTCATGAAGGTCAGCAAACATGTGTCGCGTTTTATTTGTGAGTTCTGTGTCTTTCTCTGTGGCTATAGACCACAAATGGATTTTGAATGCATGTTACATCATTTTTATTCCCCACTGAAACAGGAAGCCATAAAAGGCCACAATACCGTCCTTAAGACTGAGATGTACTTCCAGTTGGAAGTAGATTGTTAATGCAGATTGTATTCAATCTTATTTAAAATTGCTTATAAATTGCCCACCTACCCATTGGAAAACCAAATAAAATACACCATGTTTTTTTAAACAAAATGCATGCCATGTTAACCAAGGGGGACAGTAATTGCCCAAAGCATAGAGTGTGTGTTTGTACCCACCTCATTGACTTGAGTCATCTGGTACTCCTGTAATTGTTGTTGGAATCCATAGTTAGGGCCTACGAAGGAACGCACAGCCTTGACCGCTGACAGACAGTCCTCCCAGCTGTAGGTGGTGACTGTCATCATGTAGGCCACCACCAGTGTAGTACTACGGGACACGCCCGCCAGGCTGCCAGTTGAGACAGGGACAGGTAGGAGTGGTCAGGTTTGGTCAACAGAACACTAACAGTTGAAGGTGAAATGTGGTCATCAGAATGGTTGATGGTCTGATTTGGTCAACATAATGCTAACCGGTGATGGTCAGGTTTGGCCAACAGAATGCTAACGTTTGATGGTCAGAGTTGGTCAACATAATGCTAACCGGTGATGGTCAGGTTTGGTCAACAGAATGCTAACGGTTGAGGGTCAGATTTGGTCAACAGAAGGCTAACGTTTGATGGTCAGAGTTGGTCAACATAATGCTAACCAGTGATGGTCAGGTTTGGCCAACAGAATGCTAACGGTTGAGGCTCAGATTTGGTCAACAGAAGGCTAATGTTTGATGGTCAGATTTGGTCAACAGAATGCTAACAGGTTTGGTCAACAGAATGCTGATAGGAGATGGTCCAGTTTGGTCAAGATAATGCTAACCGGAGATGGTCCAGTTTGGTCAACATAATGCTAACAGGAGATGGTCCGGTTTGGTCAACATAATGCTAACAGGTTTGGTCAACATAATGCCAGGGTTGCCAACTTTGGGACTCCGGCTGGAGTGAGACTCTGTAAAATTCTAGAACGCGCGCATGAGCGTGCAGAGGAAATGTTTGGTGAACCTAACCCTAATTAAAAAATATTTCAGTCCTTGTTTACTGTGTATAAACCCTGATTTAGGCAAAATAATAATAGAATGATGGCTGATGTTTATGTTCTTGCGGAACCATATTTCTTGGCAATTTTAGAATCGGGAAAGCATTCTTTGAATAGCGGGCTGAGGTGATCTGTGAAGGCTAATGGGATGTTGTGGCTGACCAGGGTCACTGCCACTTTGACCTCTGCCCTTCTAGCCTGTAAAACAATTATGAGTTTACATGTGTAGTAGAATATGCTTAAATAAAGCACACGCATTAAGAGATTGCATTCAAATTATCACCTGAGTCCAGATTCATTTCTTCAGCCTTCGAATAATCAAATCTATCAATTATTTTGGTGCTGTCAAGAACGTTTTGTTTTTTGATGTGGTTCTCCCTGGTGATATGCCGCTGCACATCTGCCCTGCCCTGGTGCCTGCACTCTAACTCATGAAAGGCCATTCTTTACACCAGGCACTGCTAAATTTTGAGTTGTACACAGCGGCCCCTGACTTTGCTTTTCTTTTCTGCTGGATAGAATGCTCTTTGCTAGCATCTTCCTTCTGCTCCCGCACCTCCACCTCCTCCACTCTTTCCTCTATCTAAAAAGGTAGGCTGTTAACCTGCAGCTTTAAAATGACATGCTAGCCTAATCATAACACAGTATACATCTTCATTAATTACATGCCTAGATGTTCCTGTGCTTGGTAAGACATGTTGAGTTGTGGTGGGGTATCAGGTATAGGGCACACTGTCCATATTTTAATGAATAGGGTAGCCTAAGGTATGTATTTTTGCTTAAAAAAAACAACTGAACATAATAGATTACGTGACAAGCTTACCTGCTGAAGCTCTTGACTTTTCTTTCCATGTCCATCTTAGCTCAGCAAGCTCATCTAACAAAACGTAATTTCAACCATGAGCCTATTTTTATTAAGCTATCAGCTAGCCCACATAACGCACGTCAGACAACGTTTGCAACTAAAGTTGAACTCTCCGCACACAGAGTCTGCTAAGGCAAGGCAAGGCTGTGGTGACAAGGCACACCATTTTATTATCTGCTTACCTTAATTGTCATGCAAACTTTTAATCGCGCATCAGTTGGGTCGGGCTCCTAACCATGCTTATCTCAGAACTTTTCACACGCAACTGACGTATCCGGTGACATATCAGGTTCAAGGTTTTCAGCGAATCAACAATCAGAGAATATTGCAATGAGAACGTTGTAGACAGAATATGTTACAGCTGAGGGCTTTAACCTCCTCTCCTGTTAATACGATGTGGTCAAGTCTAGTCTGTCATTAACAGAAAATTTGCGGATTGAAAGGGGAGAATTTAGATTTTGGCTGACATTTCTTGATTGTGCGTGAGAGCGTGAGATTGATGCTTAAAGCGGGAGACTCACGCCAGATGCGTGAGAGTTGGCAACCCTGTACAGGTTTGGTCAACATAATGCTAACAGGTTTGGTCAACATAATGCTAACAGGTTTGGTCAACATAATGCTAACAGGTTTGGTCAACATAATGCTAACAGGTTTGGTCAACATAATGCTAACAGGTTTGGTCAACATAATGCTAACAGGTTTGGTCAACATAATGCTAACAGGTTTGGTCAACATAATGCTAACAGGTTTGGTCAACATAATGCTAACAGGTTTGGTCAACATAATGCTAACAGGTTTGGTCAACATAATGCTAACAGGTTTGGTCAACATAATGCTAACAGGTTTGGTCAACATAATGCTAACAGGTTTGGTTAATATAATGCTAACAGGTTTGGTCAACATAATGCTAACAGGTTTGGTCAACATAATGCTAACAGGTTTGGTCAACATAATGCTAACAGGTTTGGTTAATATAATGCTTACAGGTTTGGTCAACATAATGCTAACAGGTTTGGTCAACATAATGCTAACGTTTGATGGTTATGTATGTTATGTATGTAGTGCTCGTACCAGTGTACCAGACAGGCACCTCCATTTATACGGCACTCATGAATGAAGCTGATGCATTCTTTAAAATGCTGCGACCTGTAAAAACAGAAAAACAGAAGCACACAAACAGTATTGCGTGAAGAGTCGATCACAGATCATATTAGGATGTGATGGCCATATCAGGGGTGAGACCAGACATACACAACTATAAATATATTCCAGGTCACACTATACTGGATATGAGAAACAGGAAGTAGTGAAAAGTTGTAAAAGCAATAAATGTCCCATATCTGCCCAACTCAAGTCCCTTCAATCTGTTATATGTTAATAATACCACCCAGATAAATACACAATAAACCATGTGTCTGATACACATTAGTGGGAATTCCCCATCATAAGATGAAGAGAGAGTGGAAGTGATGGGTCTTTTACTCTGGTGGGTGTTGTGAGGGTGGAAGTTTCAGTCTTATGTTCTGCCCTCAACATTTTAGTTGTTCATTAGCATAGATCAATGAACAGGGGACTCTACAAGCATTTGGACAGGGCTGTACTCCAGCATATTGAAAGTGAAACAATGACCAAGAGGTTCACGCAACCTTTTAGCTTTATTTGACAGATTTTATATCCATAATCCTTTTTTTTTTTTATATTCCCACCATACCAGAGGCCCAAAACAAATTGGATATAAGGCTGCCCAGTCCTGCTCTTGTTCAGGTGGGTGTCATTGCATAGGAAGCTCATATAAATCTGCTAACAAATGGTGAAGAGGTGATTCTCGTGGAATTTGAATTTGGTTTTAGTCACCGGTACTGTTGATACTTAACATGAGGAAAGTGTCGATGCCATTTGAACCGGTAATCATGATGCTGAAAAATCTGGATAAATCAATGGGAGACATTACACACAACGGGCTTTGTGCCACAATCAACTGTTTGGTTCATTAAGAAACAAGAACACACTAGTGAGCTCAGCAGTGGCAAACATCCTAGTCGAAGAATGCATGTTTTAACAATGAACTGATCAACAACACTCAAGGAAATATGAATGTATAACGGCTTCAAAGAGCCTCATAGAGAATACAACACCAACGTAACCTCAAAGGGTTTACCACAAGACGCATATGGCTGGTCAAACTCTAGAACAGAACAGCCAGGTTACAGTTAGTCAAGTGATGAGCTCAGGAACAGGAAATGCTGCTAGGCTATATTCAGGCTTTACTATATTCAGAGAGTGGCAAGAGCCGGAGCAACACATTCTGTTGACCGCACGGTAGCAGGCATATATATATACGTGAATGAGCTGTGCATGTGAGAGATGCTGAACCACTGGCCCAGTGTGTTATTTACACAGATACTGAACCACTGGCCCAGTGTGTTATTTACACAGATACTGAACCACTGGCCTAGTGTGTTATTTACACAGATACTGAACCACTGGCCCAGTGTGTTATTTATACAGATACTGAACCACTGGCCCAGTGTGTTATTTACACAGATACTGAACCACTGGCCCAGTGTGTTATCTACACAGATACTGAACCACTGGCCCAGTGTGTTATTTACACAGATACTGAACCACAGGCCTAGTGTGTTATTTACACAGATACTGAACCACTGGCCCAGTGTGTTATTTACACAGATACTGAACCACAGTGTGTTATTTACACAGATACTGAACCACTGGCCCAGTGTGTTATCTACACAGATACTGAACCACTGGCCCAGTGTGTTATTTACACAGATACTGAACCACTGGCCCAGTGTGTTATTTACACAGATACTGAACCACTGGCCTAGTGTGTTATTTACACAGATACTGAACCACTGGCCCAGTGTGTTATTTACACAGATACTGAACCACTGGCCTAGTGTGTTATTTACACAGATACTGAACCACTGGCCCAGTGTGTTATTTATACAGATACTGAACCACTGGCCCAGTGTGTTATTTACACAGATACTGAACCACTGGCCCAGTGTGTTATTTACACAGATACTGAACCACTGGCCCAGTGTGTTATTTACACAGATACTGAACCACTGGCCCAGTGTGTTATTTACACAGATACTGAACCACTGGCCCAGTGTGTTATTTACACAGATACTGAACCACTGGCCCAGTGTGTTATTTACACAGATACTGAACCACTGGCCCAGTGTGTTATTTACACAGATACTGAACCACTGGCCCAGTGTGTTATTTACACAGATACTGAACCACTGGCCCAGTGTGTTATTTACACAGATACTGAACCACTGGCCCAGTGTGTTATTTATACAGATACTGAACCACTGGCCCAGTGTGTTATTTACACAGATACTGAACCACTGGCCCAGTGTGTTATTTACACAGATACTGAACCACTGGCCCAGTGTGTTATTTACACAGATACTGAACCACTGGCCCAGTGTGTTATTTACACAGATACTGAACCACTGGCCCAGTGTGTTATTTACACAGATACTGAACCACTGGCCCAGTGTGTTATTTACACAGATACTGAACCACTGGCCCAGTGTGTTATTTACACAGATACTGAACCACTGGCCCAGTGTGTTATTTACACAGATACTGAACCACTGGCCCAGTGTGTTATTTACACAGATACTGAACCACTGGCCCAGTGTGTTATTTACACAGATACTGAACCACTGGCCCAGTGTGTTATTTACACAGATACTGAACCACTGGCCCAGTGTGTTATTTACACAGATACTGAACCACTGGCCCAGTGTGTTATTTACACAGATACTGAACCACTGGCCCAGTGTGTTATTTACACAGATACTGAACCACTGGCCCAGTGTGTTATTTACACAGATACTGAACCACTGGCCCAGTGTGTTATTTACACAGATACTGAACCACTGGCCCAGTGTGTTATTTACACAGATACTGAACCACTGGCCCAGTGTGTTATTTACACAGATACTGAACCACTGGCCCAGTGTGTTATTTACACAGATACTGAACCACTGGCCCAGTGTGTTATTTACACAGATACTGAACCACTGGCCCAGTGTGTTATTTACACAGATACTGAACCACTGGCCCAGTGTGTTATTTACACAGATACTGAACCACTGGCCCAGTGTGTTATTTACACAGATACTGAACCACTGGCCCAGTGTGTTATTTACACAGATACTGAACCACTGGCCCAGTGTGTTATTTACACAGATACTGAACCACTGGCCCAGTGTGTTATTTACACAGATACTGAACCACTGGCCCAGTGTGTTATTTACACAGATACTGAACCACTGGCCCAGTGTGTTATTTACACAGATACTGAACCACTGCCCAGTGTGTTATTTACACAGATACTGAACCACTGGCCCAGTGTGTTATTTACACAGATACTGAACCACTGGCCCAGTGTGTTATTTACACAGATACTGAACCACTGGCCCAGTGTGTTATTTACACAGATACTGAACCACTGGCCCAGTGTGTTATTTACACAGATACTGAACCACTGGCCCAGTGTGTTATTTACACAGATACTGAACCACTGGCCCAGTGTGTTATTTACACAGATACTGAACCACTGGCCCAGTGTGTTATTTACACAGATACTGAACCACTGGCCCAGTGTGTTATTTACACAGATACTGAACCACTGGCCCAGTGTGTTATTTACACAGATACTGAACCACTGCTCCAGTGTGTTATTTACACAGATACTGAACCACTGGCCCAGTGTGTTATTTACACAGATACTGAACCACTTTGTATGTAAGTCACTGGGTGTGGTTTGATAATTAGCAGGTGTATGTAAGTCACTGGGTGTGGTTTGATAATTAGGAGGTGTATGTAAGTTACTGGGTGTGGTTTGATAATTAGCAGGTGTATGTAAGTCACTGGGTGTGGTTTGATAATTAGGTGGTGTATGTAAGTCACTGGGTGTGGTTTGATAATTAGGTGGTGTATGATAGTCACTGGGTGTGGTTTGATAATTAGGTGGTGTATGTAAGTCACTGGGTGTGGTTTGATAATTAGGAGGTGTATGTAAGTCAGTGGGTGTGGTTTGATAATTAGGAGGTGTATGTAAGTCAGTGGGTGTGGTTTGATAATTAGGAGGTGTATGTAAGTCACGGGGTGTGGTTTGATAATTAGGAGGTGTATGTAAGTCAGTGGGTGTGGTTTGATAATTTTGAGGTGTATGTAAGTCACTGGGTGTGGTGGCACTTTGCTTGGAATTATTTGAATGTCACAGTACATAGAGGCGAGTGTGGTTTTTCTGTCGCTGTATGTTGTATATTAGAAGACGCTTACTATGCGCACCTTTAATTTCACATCAGCGTACATATTTTCCGTTCTGTGTTGTTGTATTTGATTAAATAACCACGTACGAAGTATACCTGCTCTGCACAAGGTTCTTCCATGCACAACACTGGAGTATGTTATGGTTACAGAATAATCTTATATGCTCGGACAGGTAACCATTAACAGGACAATGAACCCATTATAAAGCAACGAAAACAGGTTTTTCGGCCCAGATAGCGGAATGTATTTGACTGACCAAAGCAGAATACTACTGAGCTTCGAATGCTCTTGCTAAAGACAAGGTTGAAAGCAAAAATGCCCAGGACTAAACAGGAACTGAAGATGGCTGCAGCATCACCAGGAAATAAACCAGATTCTGGTGATGTCTAAGAGCCACAGGTTTTAGACAATCATCAAATGTATATGATTTGTCATCAAGTACAAAATATGATTATTTGATTAAGATTATGTGGACTAGTCTAATTACTTTTAGTCACCTACATTGTAAATTAATAAATCACAATGGTTCTGTTAGTTCATAAATCACAATGGTTAAACTGTGATATGTCTACTCTACTCTTACAATAGCCACTAAACAGCAGGTTACTCCATTATTAGCCAGTATAAGCTACTCCTACATTAGCCAGTATACAGTAAATTATTCCTATATTAACCAGTAAAGGCTACTCCTACATTAGCCATTATACAGTAGGTTACTCCTATATTAACCAGTAAAGGCTACTCCTACATTAGCCATTATACAGTAGGTTACTCCTATATTAACCAGTAAAGGCTACTCCTACATTAGCCATTATACAGTAGGTTACTCCTATATTAACCAGTAAAGGCTACTCCTACATTAGCCATTATACAGTAGGTTACTCCTATTTTACCAGTTTAGGCTACTCCTACATTTATTGTTCTCCATGTAACCATTCAAGCCAGGAGTTCCTGAAACACGATCTCCTCCCGGACATACTTCATGTGCTCACACTTCTTGTACACTGTAGCTTGTACTTCTGTCTTCATATCATGGATTTTCCTGGTTACAATATAGGCTCAAAATGAACTAAGAAAGAGACAAGCGGGTCCCTGGCATTACACACACGACGAACAGTCTGTCTTTAGAGATCTTCTTCTCATGCAGACAAATACAGCATTCCCCAAATCCATATAACTCGGACTGGATATGTCTATCAGCCAAATCACTCGATCACTCATAACACAATTGAGAAATAGTGGTAAAGCATTGCACAATAGGAGGTCCATATGGTGGTGAGCATTGTCTTCTAACAGCAAAGCTCACTAGGTTACCCAATCACCTCAACAGACATGGGCGAAAATAGATGGATTGCCATGCACCCCTTCCCCACCCCCTTCTAAAATGGAGCCAACGCTTGCTAAAATGTCTCCTCAGCACTTCTCAGTTTTTCTGTCCCAGTGGTTTCCTGCTGTCGTGTTAAATGTGCAGAAATACATCATGTGTTGTTAATGTGTGGTTTACAAAAGAAAGACAAATAATTAGGATGTAATTCACAAATGACCACAGAGAATTGCCAAATACAGTATACTGTTTAATGGATTTAAGAAATATATTTAAGTAAGTTTTTGTAGATATTTGTAGATATTTGGTAACTAAAAATAAATACAAGCTAATGTTATTATGAGTAGGGAACAGGCCAGGATTCTACCATCATCAGCTGAAACACTCTCAGAGATGCAAGAGGACAGACAGCTCAGCAGCCCACAGAAACCCACTAATGAACACCCAATAACATTACAGAAAATAAGTCTAAGTGAAATCGTTGACAATTTACAAAATCTAAATTAATTCTATCGAACCTTCAACTCACTTTAACATCATGGAAATACATAGGCCTACAGTCACCTGACGTTTCATTTCATCCTTTTAGCAGAGACTATGATAACTCATCATTTCCCCAGCTTTGCACTACTTGCCCAGCTTGCACTTCATCTCTCTCTCTCTGCAAACCAATTATATGGTTATTTACACCATATAGACATCTGCAACCTGTCACAGATGAAGTGAATTACAGTGCTGTGAACAGATTAGTGCACTTCAACAAATAAATGATCATACAGTGTATATTAAAATTCTACACACCCCTAAAATGCCAGGTTTCTGTGATGTGAATAGATGAGAGGAAGATAAATCATGTCAGAACTTTTTCCACCTTTAATGTGACCTATATATAAAGTGTTTGTTTTTTAATTGAATAACAAACTGAAATCTTTGAGGGGGAAAAAACATACAATAACCCTAAACACGTGTGCACACCCTCTTATGACTGGGGATGTGGTTGTGTTCAGAATAAACCAATCACATTCAAACTCATGGCAAATAGAAGTCATTACACACCTGGAACCATTTAAAGTGACTCTGATTAATCACAAATAAAGGTCAGCTGTTCCAGTAGGATTTTCCTAACATTTTCTGAGTTGCATCTTTTAGCAAAAGCCACGGTCCACAGAGAGCTTCCAAAGCATCAGAGGGATCTCATTGTTGAAAGATATAAGTCAGGAGAAGGGTACAAAATAATAAACCAATCACATTCAAACTCATGGCAAATAGAAGTCATTACACACCTGGCACCATTTAAAGTGACTCTGATTAATCACAAATAAAGGTCAGCTGTTCCAGTAGGATTTTCCTAACATTTTCTGAGTTGCATCTTTTAGCAAAAGCCACGGTCCACAGAGAGCTTCCAAAGCATCAGAGGGATCTCATTGTTGAAAGATATCAGTCAGGAGAAGGGTACAAAATAATAAACCAATCACATTCAAACTCATGGCAAATAGAAGTCATTACACACCTGGCACCATTTAAAGTGACTCTGATTAATCACAAATAAAGGTCAGCTGTTCCAGTAGGATTTTCCTAACATTTTCTGAGTTGCATCTTTTAGCAAAAGCCACGGTCCACAGAGAGCTTCCAAAGAATCAGAGGGATCTCATTGTTGAAAGATATCAGTCAGGAGAAGGGTACAAAATAATATCCAGAGCATTAGATATACCATGGAACACAGTAGACAGTCATCATCAAATGGAGAAAATATGGCACAACAGAGACATTACAGAGAACTGGACGTCCCTCCTAAATCTATGAAAAGACAAGAAGAACACAGGTCAGGAAGGCTTCCAAGAGGCCTACAGTAACATTAAAGGAGCTGCAGGAATTACTTGCAAGTACTGTCTGTGTGCCACATGTGACAATAATCCCCTGTATTCTTCATATGTGTGAGCTGTGGGGGAGGGTGGCAAGACAGAAGCCTTATTATTTTGTTTAATGTAAAAACATACATCGAGTTAAACCAATTCTGACTTTTTTCACCCAACAAAATGTAATGAAAACTGATTGATAATGAATAGTATTTTACAAGCAACTGTCAATTATATGGTTGCATAAGTGTTTACACCCAAACTCAGATTAAAATTGTAACATTTTGAATAATACACAACAGTAATTTCATGTCACCAGACATTGACTGAAGGGATTCTTCATGTCTCGGTTTCTTGTTTTTCTGTGTTACTGCAGACACAGCCATTGTCCACAGCGAAGTAACAAATAATCTACAATAGCTAAAGTCCAAAACTGGAGTGGAATGTAAAATGATTGTGAAGGCAATACATGTATGATGGATCACTGTAAAGATGATTAAGAAGCAAGACACCACCACTGGGCCATCGCAAACATCAGGACATCCCTCCGAAATATATGATAGGGCAAGGAGATTCATTCCAGCAACATTTCATCAGCACTTTGTAGAGGTAACTGGAAGCTCCTTTACTATTACCATAATTGTCTGTATTCTTCAACAATATGTAACAATAAGCCAATGCATGATGGAGTGGTTTGGCATCCCAGTCACCCCAGAGGCTGACAGAAAGTCAGAAGGCTGACATTGACATCACTTTTGGAGCATTTTGTTAAATAAAAGATTCCAAGCCAAGGTGTATTCTGTTTCAAACAAGGGTACTATGAGAAACGTAGTACAAACCAATGCTCCAACATTTATATTACCATATAGGCTTCAGTTGGGGAAACCGGAGCGTGGTCAGTGAACACAGGGAGACATGTTGAAACCAGACCGTGACAGTTAGCTTGTTTTCCCAGCCTAGGGATTGTGACAGACATGCACTATAATTGGCCCGGTGACCGAGGCATGGCAGGATGTCAGAGCAAGGCTTCCTTCCTGATGCCTGCAGACCAGTGGTTGCAACAGGGGGTAGAGACACTAAGCCCCCCCCAACCCATCAACAACAACACCCCCGACTCTCCAGAACCGTGATTTTCCATGAGACACTCTCATCATCATCATATCTCCTTCTTATTCTTCTCTGAGAAGTTACTGACTGGCGGATTCATGTCATGCTTGCCTACAGGGCTCTGGCTTGATTAACACTAGAGTATTGCCACTCATGAGTCATGACACTGAATGAGTCAATAATTTCCAGGAAAACACCTGCACATCTCCTGTTCAACGCTGGTGGTACTGTCTAGATATTAAAACCAATGTAGAACCCTCCAGCCTGGTCATTCGGCTACAATTGCAGTAATGAGCTATAGCTCAGGTGGAATGCAGATAAAGTGCAACCTCAAAGGACAGCGCAGGCCTTGGGAACCAAATACGATTTGTATAATATGATGTCTAAATTAATGAGTGGCACAAAGGTTTGAGTAAAAGACAAAAAATGGCCAGGGTGGGTGGTGAGAACACAGAAGGGAACCCTCTTCCTGTGCTGGGACTCTACCCTCAGCTGTCAGTTCACCAAGAGACACATCACAGGGTTTAGCATGTGATGCTAGGGGGAACTCTGAACAGATTTCTCTCTCTCAAATAACCACGTGACCTAAATGACACAAGTCCAATGACTGCAAAAAAATAATAATACAGTCAAAAGATTTTAATTATTCGTTGCAATTCTAAGTTTCTATTTAACATGTCAAAATGTCTTCAGTATTTTCACCAATTAGAATCATCCTCATGGCGAATAAACAAAGCAACTTAAATAATGTAATGTTTTGTTCTGCTGATATGACACAAGAAGACTTGCGAAGCAGAAAGCAGCTGTCTATTTGTCATAATCGGTTCAAATATTACACAGCTGAATTGGAGTCAGTAAAACACTGCACCCTCTCAGACAGAGGGACATATTGTCCTTTCGATGATCCTGTAATGGTCATTACGTCGTTTACTAATAATCTACTTTTCTTGCTTGCGTGTCAAGTCCTGGAGCCACAACCTAAAAAGTTATGAAATCAAGTGATCTGATGATCTTTTGGCAAACAAAATAACACATAAATCATTTTCACAGGAAGTAAGAGACACAACAGATCAAAAGGGTGTATTTCTTTAACAATAAACAGTGTGTTCAGTGTGTAGGTGGTGACTCACAGATTCTGGCTAGACGCATCAGCTGCATGGATGCACAGGTAGTGTATATCCTGTCAGAGATAAACACAAGTGGAGTTACAATATTGTATGATGAACAACAGTACATTGAGGCAGAACAGCAGCTTATAATTATCTTCACTAAACACTATGAACTAAACATGAAACTCATGTATACAAGCGCTGACATAAAGAGGCTATTGAAAGTCACCACCCATATCAAAATGTTCACCTGTTGTTGCCTTACAGTCTAAAATGAAAATAATCCAATCTGAATTTTCCCAGAATTATTTACACACTGTCACCCACAATAAACAGGAAATCTTATGTATACCCAACCAGCAAAAAACACATGTAGATTCTGAGGCCAAATGTATACCCCCTCTCTCTCACTCTCTCTCTCATCTTTAACCGCTTATCCGGGTACCCCAAACTTCCCAACAAATGTATACCCAACCAGCAAAAAACACATTTTAGTTTTGAGGCTAAAATTATACCCAACCAAAAACACACTGTGCATTTTGAGGACTGAGCGACTTTGAAAAGGGCAAAATTGTTATGGCCAGCCGACTGGGTCAGAGCATCTCTGAAACGGAAAGTCTTGTATGTTGCTCCCGGTCAGCAGGGGTGAGTACCTACTAACAGTGGTCCCGGTCAGCAGGGGTGAGTACCTACTGACAGTGGTCCCGGTCAGCAGGTGTGAGTACCTACTGACAGTGGTCCTGGTCAGCAGGGGTGAGTACCTACTGACAGTGGTCCCGGTCAGCAGGGGTGAGTACCTACTAACAGTGGTCCCGGTCAGCAGGGGTGAGTACCTACTGACAGTGGTCCCGGTCAGCAGGTGTGAGTACCTACTGACAGTGGTTCCGGTCAGCAGGGGTGAGTACCTACTAACAGTGGTCCCGGTCAGCAGGGGTGAGTACCTACTGACAGTGGTCCCGGTCAGCAGGTGTGAGTACCTACTGACAGTGGTCCCGGTCAGCAGGGGTGAGTACCTACTGACAGTGGTCCCGGTCAGCAGGGGTGAGTACCTACTAACAGTGGTCCCGGTCAGCAGGGTTGAGTACCTACTGACACTGGTCCCGGTCAGCAGGGGTGAGTACCTACTGACAGTGGTCCCGGTCAGCAGGGGTGAGTACCTACTGACAGTGGTCCCGGTCAGCAGGTGTGAGTACCTACTGACAGTGGTCCCGGTCAGCAGGTGTGAGTACCTACTGACATTGGTCCCGGTCAGCAGGGGTGAGTACCTACTGACACTGGTCCCGGTCAGCAGGGGTGAGTACCTACTGACAGTGGTCCCGGTCAGCAGGGGTGAGTACCTACTGACACTGGTCCCGGTCAGCAGGGGTGAGTACCTACTGACAGTGGTCCCGGTCAGAAGGGGTGAGTACCTACTGGCAGTGGTCCCGGTCAGCAGGTGTGAGTACCTACTGGCAGTGGTCTCGGTCAGCAGGGGTGAGTACCTACTGACACTGGTCCCGGTCAGCAGGGGTGAGTAACTACTTACACTGGTCCCGGTCAGCAGGGGTGAGTACCTACTTACACTGGTCCCGGTCAGCAGGGGTGAGTACCTACTGACAGTGGTCCCGGTCAGCAGGGGTGAGTACCTACTAACAGTGGTCCCGGTCAGCAGGGGTGAGTACCTACTGACAGTGGTCCCGGTCAGCAGGTGTGAGTACCTACTGACAGTGGTCCTGGTCAGCAGGGGTGAGTACCTACTGACAGTGGTCCCGGTCAGCAGGGGTGAGTACCTACTAACAGTGGTCCCGGTCAGCAGGGGTGAGTACCTACTGACAGTGGTCCCGGTCAGCAGGTGTGAGTACCTACTGACAGTGGTCCTGGTCAGCAGGGGTGAGTACCTACTGACAGTGGTCCCGGTCAGCAGGGGTGAGTACCTACTAACAGTGGTCCCGGTCAGCAGGGTTGAGTACCTACTGACACTGGTCCCGGTCAGCAGGGGTGAGTACCTACTGACAGTGGTCCCGGTCAGCAGGGGTGAGTACCTACTGACACTGGTCCCGGTCAGCAGGTGTGAGTACCTACTGACAGTGGTCCCGGTCAGCAGGTGTGAGTACCTACTGACAGTGGTCCCGGTCAGCAGGGGTGAGTACCTACTGACACTGGTCCCGGTCAGCAGGGGTGAGTACCTACTGACAGTGGTCCCGGTCAGCAGGGGTGAGTACCTACTGGCAGTGGTCCCGGTCAGCAGGTGTGAGTACCTACTGGCAGTGGTCTCGGTCAGCAGGGGTGAGTACCTACTGACACTGGTCCCGGTCAGCAGGGGTGAGTAACTACTGACACTGGTCCCGGTCAGCAGGGGTGAGTAACTACTTACACTGGTCCTAAGAGGGACAAATCACAAACTGGACACAGGGAGTTGGACACCAAATCTCATCAATGCTTGAGGACACAGAAGGGCTATCCCATTTAAACCAAACTGACAGAATGTCTATGTGGCACGAATGTCTATGTGGCACAAGTCACAGAATATTTTACTGATGGTTTAGGCAGGAATTTGCATCACACCCTGCTATGTGTGTGGGGGGGGAGGGGTTGGCTGCGTGGCTGCGTGGCTGCGGACTGGACAGAGTATCCATGATGACCCCTCTCCACCCTCTAAAGCGCCTACAATTGGCACACAAGCATCATGTGGACGGCCGTGTCTGTGTGCACCATTTACCTGGAGAAGTAAAGAGACCAGGATGCATTGTGGGGAAACAACAAGCCTGTAGTGAGAGTGAGAAGCTCTGAGCAATGATCTGCAGAAAACCCCTGGGCCCGGGCATTCATGTAGACATCAATACTGTCACACGTGTCACCTACTAAACATGGTTGCAGACCAGGTTCACCCCTTCATGGGAATGGTTTTCCCAGATGGCAGTGGGCTCTTTCAGTAAGATAATGCACCCTGTCACACTGGACACACTATTCAGGAATGGTTTGAGGAACATGATGAAGAGATTATTGATTTGCCCTGGCTTCCAAATTCCCCTGATCTCAATACAACTATGCATATGTGGAATGTTCTGGACTAATATTCTGACACGCAGCGGCTCCACCTCGCAGGAATTGAAGGTGGCACATTCATATATGTATATAACTTATATAGAGATATTAGCAGCAACTCAAACTCTATAGTAATTCTAATAAGTTGGGTTTCTTGGTCCACCCATTCCTAGGGTTTGGATGCAGGTCCTGTAAGCCTAGTCAATGCTCTTCTCCGTCCCGCTCCTCAATGGTGGAACCAGCTGGTGTTTCGCCAGCCTTATTAACCTCTAAAACCCTACGTTCTCCACATCTTATTGTGTAGTTCTTTATTTACCTGTCCGATCTCTGTACCTGTTAACTGTCTTTAACTTCTTCACACTTATGCCATGCCCTTTTTGCACTGTGGACCTCTCTCACATGCACTGCTGTCATACCTGTTGACATTCTTGAATCACTCTATTTGCTCAGGCATGCTCACATTCTCTTTTCCCCATAACCTTGGTCATATAATCTGACATTGACACACTTCAATCTTTGTACATCCTGTACATAGACACTCCTTGTATTTTTTATATAGTTGTTGTGGCCTTATCAATGCTGCTCAACTGACCTACATATACCTCAGCCTGTATTATCAGTATAATGACTTGATCCTGTATTGCCTTGTTGTGTCCCATTGTTATTTGCACTCACTGTTCTGTGTATTTATTGTGTAACTGTATGTTGTCCTGCACATTCGGCTTATCTTGGCCAGGTCACCGTTGCAAATGACATTTCATTAAATGAGAAAGCAAAATAGGTTGGTAGGTAGAAATGTGTGCCAATTTATTGAATAACGCAAATATCTCAAATACATGAGCATTCAGATCCTTTATTCATTACTTCGTAGAAGCACCTTTGGAGGGAATCACTGCTTCCAGTCTTACTGGGCATGCCTCTAACTGCTTTTTTGCACCTGCTGTTTCCATTTCGTCAATATGATTACTGTGTATAGATGGTAAAAGTGAAGTGGTCTGAATACTTTCACAACCTATTGAGGTAGAATAAAAAATGAATAGAAACTAGATTCCATTAGTGTCAAGTGTCCTAATGAACTTTCTCGTGAGCACAATGCCACCAGTTATACTGAAGTGTGAGTATCCACTGCCCCCAGCTGGTTTCAACAGTGTACTACACACTAGGTGTAAATGATTGCAAGCTTTGATTAGTCAAATTGGCCACACTACACAACAACAACAAATAAAATCGAGGAATTCACTTTTGACAACAACAAAAACACATTATCCGTTTGCCTAAAATCCCATATTCAATGACTGGAAGTTTGACTCATGTAAAACATGTTATTCAGAGGTATTTGTTGATGTACATGTACATCAGCTTCAGTTAAACCAAATAAAAGCTCATGTCAGCCCTACACGAGCGTATTCAGTCTGGGTAAACCTAGCCGTCTGTCTGACTCACCTCCCGCACTGGCTTGGCATTGTTGTACACAGAGAGGATGTGGGTGATGTTGTTCTGGGACAAACTTATGCTGTTCTCTGAGTCTGACATGAGACATGAAGTGAAAAAGACACAAAGAAAGGGAGAAAATCATGAATGTCTTCAATCAATATCAATGAGAAGTACAATGGTGACAAATCAATGGTGAGAGAAGAAATGTATTTAAAGGAAAACCCTGGGTTTTCTAAAGAAAATGTGCACTTAATAAAATGTGTGAAACTTTATATTTAAGACATAAAAGTATAAATTATTGAATATATGTTGTGTGGTATCTCTGCCAGGAAAACACTAGCGTTTAAAAATTTAGGGTCACTCAGAGATGTTCTTGTTTTTAAAAAAGCAATTTTTTATCCTTTAAAATAACATCATATTGATTGATTCACATCATATTGCATTCTCATGATGTAAATGACGTTTGTGGCTGAAAAAAGCTGATTATCTACATAAGTGTACAGAGGCCCATTCTCAGCAACCATCAGTACTGTATTCCAAAAAAAGCTAATTGATTATTAGAGAAACCTTTTGGAATTAGGTTAGCCCAGATGAAAACTGTTGTGCTGACTAAAGAAACAATAAAACCGACCTTTAAACAAGTTCAGTATCTGGAGCGTCACTGTTTGTGGGTTCAATTACAGGCTCAGAATATCCTGAAACAAGGATCTATCGGCTAAAACGTGACAGTCTATTCTTGTTCTAAGAGATTAAGGCTATTCTATGCAATAAACTGATGAGAAACGGAAGATCTTGTACAACAATATGTACTATTCCCTTCACAGAACAGCGCAAACCGGCTCTAAACAGAATAGAAAGCGGTGTGGGAGGCCACGAAGCAAAACTGAGCAAAATAACAAATACATTAGAGTGCCTAGTTTGAGAAACAGGCGCCTCACAGGTCTTCAACAGGCAGCTTTATTAAATAGAACCCGCAAAACACCAGTCTCAAAGTGAACAGTGAAGAGGTGGCTTTCTTGTTGTACTTCTTACTAGCATTTAACCATAACTTACAGGCAAAGTACCAATAACAGTATCACATGATGTACAAATTGAGGTGATGTATGTAAACATAATCTTGTTCTTACCTCTAATATTGCCCAGGTAGAGCCCATCCAGAACCTAGAAATAAGAGAACATATATATTTTACCAGAAGAAGAGACATTTCAATAGACTAATTAGATATTCACATTGTGAAGGCCTGCAAAAACAAAAATAGTTCTAATTTCATCTAAAGAGACCCACATTAAGGTGTCAAGTTTGTTCAGACAGAATATTAGACAGAAGTCTCATTGCTAAATCAAACCTGACAATACCATAGATAAGATACATTATGTGAGTACTAGCCCAGCTTACCACTAAAAGGCCATGTTGACAGAAGATTTGTTACAAAGCAGCCCAGTATTTTCTTAATGACCAACAACCACATACTTATTTAACTGATTCTGGAATGCATGGAATATGTTAATAAATATAATATATTATTCAAAAGTACAATCCACCAACAAAGTTACTTTACAAAAATGTTTTACGTATACATTCATTTTAACTGCAACGGTTTTTCTGCTTAATAGTAAAACTTGACAAATTGTTGGATATCAGCTATTGACCAACCAAATCTATCTTATCAGTGAAAGATTTTTATTTAATTTACATACGATGCTTATTATCAGTAGTTACTTATAACATTTCAGCATATCAACTGCTATCCTGACCTCATGTTGCCATCACCAGATATCTGTAAAAAAAAAAATATGCTTCATATAAGGGGAAAAAGCTATATTGATTTGGGGAAATGTTATCTGCATCAGTATGTAAAAGAAAATGGCGGCTGTTGACCAATAACACTTCACGTGGGCGTGGTCAGGCATAAAAACATAGAAATCAGTCAAGGATATTTATATAAAGCAAAACAAAACATGAATAAACCCAGCAGTGCTGTAACTGGCACATGTTTATCTATTTATGTTTAGGTCCAAATGAAACAAATTGGCACATGGGCCTAATATATTTAGCATAGGCCTATTCCCCAGGATATCGCGCGATATCAAACACAACTGAGTGTCACAAAAGTTATTTAATTAATGCTTCCTGTCAGTAGATCGGCCTTTAACAGGATTATACTGGTATTATCCTGGTCCATACATGTGTTGCTATATGCACGATTCCAAGGATATCCAAAGTATTTAGTTGTGCCCATCTAAGAAAGTGTAATGAGAACCGCAAAATAATATCGAAAAATAAAATGCATTATTTACAAAAACATACCTTGTTCATTCCATTTCCCATGTCTCGGAGACGGCTACTGTTATCGTGCATAAATACTTAATATAGAGCAAACCCAGTTAGGTGGGGATGTAATAAAACACGCGTATAACACCATGACATACACTATAAAACATGACGGCTAGAACGCGATTGATTACGAAATTAACGGTCGATCACAACGTAGTTAAACTAGAGTACTAGGGACTATAACCACTAGTTACTGATATAACCCGTTACAATATAATCGCTATAATGCTGCTCTATAAGACCCGTGAGTCCTCCGGATATCCACCTAGTTATACGGTACGTTGTGCGTATAACCCGGTCCAGTCCGTGTAAGGTGCGTGGCAAAACACGGGAAAAGGACCGTCCATGACTGGGGATCCTAGTAATAGAATATCATAATAACATATTATATCTTTAATTTATTGTATTCCATAAATGCGTCCCACAGACTACAGCATCATTCACTCATGAACCAGAACGGTTTTTATCATTATAGGCGAGTCATGTGACAGGTCTTACAAAACGTAAAACTACTCCAAAACGCTGAACAATAAACATGTAACATACAGCTTCACTTCCCTACACATGTAACATGACATACCCGGTTGTGGACAGTTAGACAATTAAAGAGAAATGCTGTTGGTAAACATGGGAACTTTTATTTGCTTTATAATACAGAACCTTAAGAGGAAGAGGCCTTCCAAAACTTATTGACTGAGGTATTCTGGACAATTGATAAATACAGACAAGAGTATAAGTACGTTTGTATCTTTCTTGGTATGTAACACGTCATCTGGATGGTTGTTTGGTTCACTTCTTCCATTCCTTGTTCTCATAGTCCCATTTGGCAGAAAAGCCCTCCACGGGGTTAACCCTCATGTCCAGCATTCTCTGGAGCTCCTTTTCTTTCCACTCAGGTTCAAGGGTGTGAGGCACAGGTCCAAACACTGTACCAAGACAAGACATGACTTGTTATGCCTCAGAAATGTTAACTATGAACATCCACAACTCACTGACTTTCTGTCAACCACAATAACTGTCAAAATAACAATCTATCCACAGTTTATGCCAGTAAAGTAACGCTGTATACAACAGTAAACGTTGGTAAAACTATTTCTTTAGACAATTTGTTTGTTTGGGATGTTGGGAATTTTGTGTCTGTAAAAAGCATTGAATACATTTCTAGTAGAAATGCCTTTATGCGCAATAACTGAAAATGTAAACATGCAAATACAGAGTTACACAGCAGGTATGCTCGCTGTGGTCCTTTCACACAGACTTGTGAAGATCTGCAGTTTATAAAAATACAAATATTATAAAATTCAACAGGCGGTGAAAGTGCATGGTGAAGAGCTAGATGCTCCCTTTAAATGCATTGTAAAGATGTTGTCGTGGTGACATAATGATTGATAAGTATATTAAGAAGGTGATTGATGCTTATTTCCTTAATTGTAATGAAATCACAGTTAACAACTAGTAAATTCATGTTAAGCCGTTTTTGTTCATTAAGTGTTTGAGCTAGGAATCTACCAATTAATAGATCATTAATCTATTATTATTCATGTTTAAGCTATTGAATAATTAACTTTGTTTTCAACGATTTCCCAGCTCAAATGCATTTTTTTACCATTAAAGCTGTGGAATAGTATCCATTATCCAATCAGAGTTTCATTTGGATGCCTTCGTGTCAATGTTCAGTTAAAGAAAAAATATGTTAGATTTTTATAGTAAGAATTGTTTGTTTTAATTGAGTGTGACAATTATCGTCAGCATGTCTGTTAATTTTATGTATCCGTCTTTAACAGTTATTGTATTTTTGAGTTGATGTTCCCAGGGCTCGCTTGCAAATAAGACCTCTCCTTGGTGAAATAAACAAAATAAAATATTTTAAAGTGTCACACTTTGACTCAAGCATGGGGCTCTAAAAAGATTGGCATCCTCATAATGAAATGGTCACCTAATAAAGGCATTTCTATGATTTCCTCCATTCAAAGCATAAACACGCTGATTGTAATCAACGGCTATTGGCGTAAGTTATTAAATAGTTTCTTTTTGTCAACATATTCAGTAGAATTTCAAACCCAAGATGGATAATGTTAGCTGCTAACTATCTAGAGTTGTAAACAATTTAATCAATTCTCTGAAACCTTGCAACGTTGTGATCAGTTTCAGGGCCATGAGATCAATGCATGGAAAAACCCATGAAAGCCATTTAAAATGAGAAGACATACAAACATTATTCTACCCATGAAAGCCATTTAAAATGAGAAGACATACAAACATTATTCTACCCATGAAAGCCATTTAAAATGAGAAGACATACAAACATTATTCTACCCATGAATGCCATTTAAAATGAGAAGACATACAAACATTATTCTACCCATGAAAGCCATTTAAAATGAGAAGACATACAAACATTATTCTACCCATGAATGCCATTTAAAATGAGAAGACATACAAACATTATTCTACCCATGAATGCCATTTAAAATGAGAAGACATACCAAACTTCCTCTGCCACAAGACAACCAGTCCTGTCATGCCAATGAAGAAGAGCATTCCTGCCACAACTGACTTCCACTCATGTGAGCCCTTGTTCATCTCTGCAAAGCTCTTTTTGAAGCTGATATGGTACACTGTCAAAAAAAGGAAATAAAACGCATTTGTTAAATAAAACTGTAACACAGTATCCTAACAGATAGCCCTACAACTACACAAGTTAAACAAACACTGGTTTAAAAAAAGGAACATCTTTAATTACTGTCTTTTGTGAGCCCTTCTATTTTGGAGTACAGAAATAACAAATTTGTATAAATTAAGAAAACGTACATGCAATCTTCTCATCATTAGAAAGAGTGGCCCATGAGCCCTTCTCCTTGTCCTTCAGAGACTGCTGTACTGGGCTCAGGTCTGTCACAAACTTCACTTCAGGGAGAGGATTTTCCCGCCTGTCAAAGTAGGACGGGAGAGCATAGCTGTCTACCTTGGCAACACCTGCAAGAAACAAACCAGGTTACTACAAACAGATAAAAACTTTTTAGAAAAAAGAACAATGAATGTGCATGAGAAAATACATGCTGTGTCTCTGTCAAAGCAATGCAACTGTCCTTTTTAGTCAATATTCACGAGAGTAATAAGCTATAATGTTTTATACAGTGCATCTAGCATGTGTTATTATTAAACTGGCTCTGAAAATATGAATCCCCTTGTGGGAGTTCTCAACATTTTCTGTGTTAAAGCAAATTGTGTTTGATTAGGATTATTTCCACTGAACACATACATGTCATTTTAAAGTAATTTTGTGTATTTCAATTTTGGTAGAGGCCCTTTACAGTAATTAAGAGTCACAAGTCCAGCTGAATATAAGTGTAGTTAATTATAGGTCTAGTATATAAAACTCTGTGCATTACTTTATCGATTTTGCCCAATCTTCAAAAACTTTCCAGGTCCTGACCAGAGAAGAATCACCTTGGCATGATGTTTTCCAGACACATACACCCTATGTTTACTAAGGTCTAAAAACAATGACCCACTACGTGTGTATTGGTCTGGAATGAGTAGTGACATCATGCCTTGTCCTGCGTCATGTATAAACTAGGGCCGTCAATTTATTTTAAAAAATTAACTAATTAATCGCACAATCCTGTGATTAATCGCATTTCCCCCAAGTTGTTTGAAACAATGAAATAAATCAATTAACACAATGAAGTATATTTTAAATACATTATTTTATGATAGTCTCTCCTGTGAACAATACAGAATAGTCATTCTTATCAAATATAGCAACTTTATAAACAAAGTGTTGAAGTGCAAGTTATATATTTAAACCCTGAAGGTTATCAAAAATACTGGATCATCTTGGCAATAGTCCAAATGAAATAAAACATTTTCAAAAACAAAATGATAAAGTGTAAGGTGAAACCATCAATGTCAAACATAGATTATTTTAGAACTTAAGCCTATAGGCCAAAATAATTGCACTATATGTAAAGATGCCAGATTAATTTTAAAGAAGTCTATAACAGCCTTTGTATTATGAATGACAAACAGAATTAAATGAAATTAAGTTTGGTGATGTCGGGTTGGTTAGAGTCTCCATGAGAGTGACGTTCTCTGCTTTCTCCAGCAGGTTATGTCTCAAAACAATCGTTTTAGAGGGTAGATTGTATGATGGGGATCCCAATGCAATTGGAATGATTTATTTCAGTCCCTCGTCTTCTACTGTGTTTATTGGGCGGCAGTTTCTATCTATTTATCTAAAACATCGGTTAAGGGTTACTTGTTTGGTCAAAAGCCTGATTAGGCGCACATTACTGCAGTAACGCGGATTGGCGGATTGCAACATCAATAATGACCGGGTGTTTCTGTCCTATAGACTCTCTAGTAACGTAAATAATGACCCTGTGTTTTGCTTTTATATGATAAACTAAAGACGAGCTGATTCTATGGTATTTGAATTCGGCTTTGCAAACCGAAACTTAATGAAGTGGTGCGTTAATTGCGTTAAATTATTTTAACGTGTTAAACATTTGAAATTAACGCATCAGATTAACGCGTTAAATATCCCAGCCCTAGTATAAACTGAATCAGATATTTTTTTGGTAATCGCCAAGCAACTAAAACAGTGTGCAGAAGTATGATAATGTTATTTAATGTACATAGTTGTAAACAAAAATAGCATAGTCTCAGACTGTTACACATGTCTGTTCCCTTTGAATACTCTGTATCTTAAAGTCTACTTTTATGAATGGCTATCCTTGCAGCATCACAGCGTCTCCCAGATCAGCCTCCCCAAGCAGTGGACATCTGGACTTTTTATAAATCATTCAGAACAATATATACTGGTGTTATTTCATAATGTTCATGTCTCTAGATGAAGTAAATTTACATACCAGAAGGACACATTAGACAGCCATAGTATAGAGGTCATGTCTATTGCAAGTGCTGTCAATATAACCCTTACCATGTCCACCACGTACACAGATTGATGTGGAGATGACTCGTTTGCCAACAAGGCGAAGGGCTCTGGTGGCCAGCATTCTGAAAGAAAAAGAATAATCACTCTATTTGTGTTGCTGATATTAAGAATTCATATATATATATTTAAAAAAGTGCCAATTTAGTGACAGAAGAAACTCCCCATCAGCGCTGCAATTTGGGAAAAAAACTGACAGAAAAATATATAGACAACACTACACACACACACACACACACACACACACACACACACACACACACACACACACACACACACACACACACACACACACACACACACACACACACACACACGCGTTTGGAGAACAGAACAAAATGTGTGTATGATTCACAGGACCATCCACCTTATTCATACACATCTTATTTTGAAACATAAGCCAGACTAAGTTGGGAAACCTAGATGGCATGTAGGGCAATCTGCAGAAGCCACAACTAAAACTATTACAATGACACAGACAATGCACCAAATATAATGTTGCCTTTAAATCGACAAATGAGCAGAGAAAGTTTCAGAGTTACAAAAGAAGCCCAACCAAAAACCTAAAGTTGCTAAATAAGGTTTACAATATTCAAGACATAACCGTAAAATCAAGTACATATGTTTGCAGCCTGTTTGTTGCTTAACCAATGTTGCTATGCAGAAAAGACGAGAAAATGTTCTCCTTTTGTATGAGACACATTCATCGTTAATTTCTCTAAGGCTTATTCTACCATCTTCCAGTCTAATTTGATGCAAGACCGGTTGTTTAATTGCTTTGGAAAGTCAAAAAGGCCCTGATCCCACTCCAGTTTACTACCCACTCATTAACATAAGTTCTGATTGAATTTTTGAGAATTGATTTAAGAATGAGAATCGTTTATATCAAGAATAGGAATTGTTGACATCAAGTAGGGGTGTCTATGCAGGCGAACCCCTGGGAAAACATGAGATCTCATACAGCCTTGTTCAGAAACTAAAGAAATGGCTGAAAACGACGAGAAGGAGTTGGTCAAACGGACCAGTACTATTTACATAATATGGATATGGTTAGGGTATAAAAAGCTGAACACAGCTGTTCTCAATTCGCACAGCTAGATTTACATTTATTGTATAAATGTTTTTCAAAGATAGGAGGAAATTGAAAAGGTTTTGTATTTTCTTTTAATGCAGAATGGATGCACCGATGCATCTGCGGTACATTGGTATCGATCGATGTTTGCCTTGTTGACTGACATTGGCAAATAAGGAGACATCAGCCAAATTGTTTTTCTAAACATGGGCATCGGCCCAGAATTTGACAATCAGTGCATCCCTATATGCAGTTTTGAATTTGTTCTTAAAATACCTTTAAGTCTGTCTGTAGACTCAGTACTATGGGAGATTTGTTCTAGTAGTACAGTTAAGATTATTGTAATAGCCGACAAGCAGTTGCCATACTAGTGCTTTAGCCATATACTTTTTTAACCAGTTAAACCTGAATCAAAACTAGTTTTAGGTATTCGCTATTTTTGTAATTGAGATAACTAGTTGGAGAAGCTTGCCCACATACATTAATAAGCCATCAAATGCTGTATTTCAGAAAAGTAGTTGCTGTAGCAACTTTATCAAAATGTATGTCAATGAACTTAATATAGAAGCTAATCTGTAGCTACAACACAGTCAAAATGAACATAATAAAGAAGCTAATCTATAGCAACACCACAGTCACTGGCACAATGAACATAATATAGAAGCTAATCTATAGCTATTCCACAGTCACAATGAACATAATAAAGAAGCTAATCTATAGCAACACGACAGTCACTGGCACAAGGTCATACCGGGAGAAATAGCTAACATTAGCAAAGTAGCATCGATTTACTGTGTGTCATATTCAGATATCCGATACACGTTTAAATGTGTCAGTGTGAGTTAACATGAGTAGATATAGATCAAAATACATTTCACCAATAACATGAAAAGCAAGGGACACATTAATCAACAAGCTGAATTAGCATAGCGTCATTGGCGAACCACCGACCCAACGACAGTTAGCATTATTACCGGTCTCTAGCTGCTACAGTCAGTAGTAGAAGATACAAAACTCAATGTCATCTGAAAACTGCTGATTATATATAAGACGTGAATACACTTCGTATGTATAATAAAGTATAACAATATACTCTATTACTCATAATAACAAATAAACAAGCTATTTACTTCATATGACCGACGGTTCCGCTTACTTGTCCTCGTTTCGCCCCTCGCTCCGACCGAAAAGCCTTAACGGAAGTGATTCACCGGAAGTGATTCACCGGAAGTACCAGCTTTTCCGAGAGGTTAAGTAAACCTACAATTAATAACAATTTCACTATTAAATGAATATGATAACGTGTTTAAAATAAAGGGAATGGTGTTTGGTTGAGAAATTTAATTTGTTATTTTACGCCTACAACATCTATTGAAACTATGGTTGACCAGGCACCATTTTGGCGCAACATGTATATTCCTTCAATCACGCGGTGTGCCCTGGGATGAACCAAAATGGTGCTTGTAGTTCAGGTGCTTTTTTACGTTACCGGTTTATAAGTCAGGCAGCGTGAATTTGTAGTGGGTAAATCGTTGTGAACAATGTATACGACTAATTCTCTGTAGCATTCACAAATAGGGAGCTTTCCGTTAGTGTCATAGAGACATATTGCATGTTGTTACGGTCTCTGTTCCGTTGTATTGGATATGATATCCGTTAGCTAGCTGTCTCCAATCCAGACCCGTGTACAATTAGCTAGTTTAGTGTTCATCTGCAAATTATGACTATTAAATTGACAACTCAGGCGTATTGCAAAATGCTTTTGCATGCGGCTAAATATCCCCATTGCGCTGTGAACGGATTACTCGTTGCTGAAAAACAGGAGAAGAAAAAAGACAGCATTACCACTCCTGTTCTATGCGTGGATTGTATACCACTGTTCCATGGCACACTTGCGTTGGCACCGATGTTAGAGGTGGCACTTACATTGGTAAGCGAATTGATCATCTTGTGTTCACGCCAAGTTTGTAAAAATACATAATTTTCTGTTTATTTCAACCGCGACACTTCGTCTGTTCTTTTTTGTCCCTCACCTTCAGATTGACACATGGTGTAAAGAGAACAAATACCTAATTGCAGGGTATTACCAAGCCAACGAGCGCACAAAGGACGTCAGGTAAAACCCGTCACAGAAACATCACAATGTGACTGCAGTATGTTGCAAATTCAATTTCCCAAACTTTTGCATGGAAAAATATGCCTCTTTTGACTCCCATAGACCAAACCAGGTTGCTGAAAAAGTTGCTTCTAGGATCGCAGAGAACTTCAATGAAGCAGCAATTATTATGGTAATCCTCTATCAGATGACCAATGTTTCATGACAAAACTGGAACGGTTGTTATTGTGGACACATTATTTATTCACAATGACACTTACACTGACCACTTAACCTCTAATCATTGTGTGTTTCTCAGGTGGACAACACCATCTTTTCTATGGGCTGCTATGAGCCCATCTTAGCCATCTATGACCACCATGAAAACAAGTGGAATCGCAGGGACTGTAATGTGTACGTGTTCCTGACTGGATCGTATCTCTCTGAGTACAGTATATAATGTGGGAGAGATCCGCGAGACACTATTATCACAAATAGCTAAACCATGTTTACCATGTACACAGGCTGTTGGCTTCTCCAGATCATATGACATTGTTAATAGGGTCTAATTTGAGTTGGCCACACAGTGCAATACAGCAGTCGTCTTTGATTTGCAATCATCATTTCTGATGGATGTCTCTTTCCTGTTCAAAGAAAATTATTTTATAAACTCCTTTGTACTATGACAATATATATGAGAAGTAATGGGTGTGGTAAAGCTGTTATTATGGAACATTATTTGTTTGTGTGTTTCAGGGACTGCTTTGAGGACTGGGGTGAGGCACAGAAGATCACGTCGGCTTTGCTGGAAGGCAGGTCTTATGAGAGCCTGATCGACTTCGACAATCACCTGGACGACCTCAGGAATGACTGGACCAACCCTGAGATTAACAAGTCTGTTCTGGATCTTTGCTAAAGCACCCTGCATGAGGGACCGCACTGCTAACTCTTTGTTCCTAGTGCAATACTCTTAAAGTAAAGGGAGCCCTAGGAACACTGGCCAGTCCATGATCAAAGGGCATTCAGGGAACAGGTACTGATCGTTTTTAGGGAGGATGGAAGGGTGTCATGCAATGCAATGTGTTCACTTACTCCCTCTTTTCCAAGGTTACGCTTCTGTGTGCTAATATTCAATGAAGATGTATGCATAATTAATACTTTAGATGCCTAAGAGATACTAGCCTTACAGATGTCAGTCTTGACTAAATTCTTATTTTAAGATTTTACTCATTGAAATATTGTGCTGAATTTTAAACAAGACAGGGTTTTTTTCAGTACTTCAGTCTTTTTTCCTCCTGATTTTCTTGTGAGATAGATTAGTATTTGTCAGAGGTGTACATTAGGTACTGAATTAAGTATTGTTATTAGATAAGTAATTACCTTTAAGTCTCTCGGATGGGAAAGCAACTGCTAAATATACATGTTATTATTTATATATCAATTATCTAATTATATATATTTCAAGTTAAATTTAGATTTGAAAAATTAACTAATTTTTGAGGTCCTGATATATACCTTTTTGTACAAAATTGTTTGAACAGAATGTAAAAATAAAGTCTTTCTGATAATTTGCTTGTTATTTAATGCCATTACTATCACTCCCTAGTAGGTCATCCTTCATGGTCAGTAAAAGAATAGATGAGTGCAAAGATCAATTTGGGGTTGTAAGGTAGTGGATATACCAAGGAAATACTTGGAGAAATTAATGTGGAGAACCAGTTATGTTAAGGCATCTCTAGTTAGTGCTAGTGGTAGTATAAATTGTATAGTTGAAAAAGATTTTCACTTTTGGCTGGCCATCAGAAACTGGCCCCTAACCAGAATAACCTTCGCTGCCAGGGAATGACGTACAGTGCCATAGAAAAGTCCACATTTTTTGTTCTGTTTTGGAGCATTTTGAATTTTTCCGCACCATACACTTATTTCTTATTGTGACATCAAATGTTATATTGAAAATACAGTACTGGTCCCAGGTGCATCATACTGCACTCAGACATTAAAAACAAATGGTCCAATAAGCAAAACAATTTCTGTCTGTATATGCACTTCAGTTCAGTGTTTTAAGAGTCATATATAGATGTTTTTTCAGGAAAAGCACTGGCACTGGGCAGGGGAAGGTTAGATAAAAGTGCTACGGACAGACGGATCAAAGTTTTAGTTGTTCGGATTACAGAGAAGGACATTCATAAGACGCCGACCAAATTAAATTATGCTGGAGGAGTGCTTGATGCCATATGTCAAGCATAGGGGAGGTAATGTGATGGTCTCGGGGTGCTGTATAGTGAAGGTGATGTAGGAGATCTGTACAGGGTAAAAAGGATATTGAAGGACTCATTGAAGAAGAGCTATCATTCTATTTTGAAACGCCATGCTATATCCTGCATGACGCTTGATTGTAGCAATTTCCTCCTACTACAGGACAGTGATCGAAAGCTCCAACCTATGCAGTAACTATTTAGGGAAGAAGCAGTCTGCTGGTATTCTGTCTATAATGTAGACATACCCAAGAGACACCAATCAACCGGAATGACCCTGGGAAGGTCTAGTATCCCTCACAGAGTTTACTAATATTGATGTGGATATGGAGAACAACAACAAGTCTGTTTGTTTAGACATTTTAGGTACAATTTGAAGGCCAGCATATTGTGATCTTATGTTATATATAGGTATGTATGGCTGAACTAATTCCAGTCATAATTGTAATACTATTTTCCACATTGTAGAATGAATGTGAAGGCATCAAAACTATGAATCATTTAGTAACCAAAAGTGACTAACAAATCAAAATATCTTGCCATTCGGTTCATCTTCAGGGCTATTTTATAGGTGGGATCAATAAATGCAATCTTCACAAAATGTCTTCATTGACCTCTTTGAACGAGGGAGTTTAAAAATGTATATAAAGCAAGTCTGTATGAGAAAAAACATGACCTCTGTTGACCAACGAACATGAGGGGGAACTTAGTTTTACACAAAAAATCCAAGACGCATCATCAGATGATACATTATCTGATACTGTATCTGTAAATCGACTCCTAGTCTATTTTTACCCGCACGCTGTAAATAAATATATGTACATTGGGTAACTACCCCCATCTAGTGGCGTCTGCATGCTATTACCAGTTTAGGTTAGAAGGAGGAGCTTGTGTTTTCAAGTGACGCTCCCTGAATAGTTCGCGGGAAACGTGTGACGAAACAACATAAACAGGGAGGTTGTTAGGAAGGTGCCAGAAACAAGTAATTTATACCTAAAATGGACCCGTCTGAAGTTGAATTTCTTGCTGAGAAGGAGCTGGTGAAGATTATTCCCAATTTTAGTCTCGACAAAATCTACCTGATTGGGGTGAGTTGATTAGTTAACCTTCGCTTCAGTGCCAATATTGGCTATTTTGGTGATATTTAAACATGAGTAACCTACAATAATATTAAGATAACTCCCTAACAAATCATATTAATTAATTAGCAAACTTGCTACTGTATTACACTATAATATACTGTGCTACTGTACTATTTTGATAAACTGTGTATATCGTAATTCAGTTTCAACATTATAACTACATACCGGTACATGATAAACATCACAGCTTACTCCCCAGTTACATTATGTCACGCCAGTCTTCCCTGATGTGATGCCAGTTTAATGGTAATCAGACTCAACAACTGTACAACAGTATGTATATTTATGGGTCATGTGGAAGTAAGGTGGTGTTTGTGTCACAGGGTGACATTGGTCCTTTCAACCCCGGGATGCCCGTGGAGGTGCCGGTGTGGCTGGCCCTGAACTTGAAACAGAGGCAGAAATGCAGAATAGTGCAACCAGACTGGATGGATGTTGGTAAGATATCCTAGATGTACTGTAATATCTGTAGAGCATTAACATGTCACAGACTGGATTAATATCATCATACAAAATGTGGAATCTGTGGCAAAGTTGTCCAATACGAATAAAACATTTGTAAATAATTGGATTATGTTATATTCTTACTTACTGAGATCCACAGCCACTGTGTTATATAGTACAGAAACCCCACAACACTGTTATTACATCTGGGGATATTAAACTGGCAATACTGTTTTGCCTGTTGATACAGCACCTCTATGATTTTTGACACTTGAGGTGGCTTTATTTCCGTTTAACTTTGCGCAGCGAAACTGGAAGAGATACGAGAATTGGAGAGGAAGGAGGCGACCTTCACGCCCGTCCCCAGTTTATACTACATGGAGCTGACCAAGCTGCTTCTCAACCAGTCTGTATCGTTCAAGCCTTGCCAATGTTACATTTTAATGTGTTTTCTCAGTTTGGTTCTACTTTTGAATTGACTTGAGTTAGTGATGGTTCCCAGCAGCGTGTGGTCATTTGCCTGTGTTTCTGCAGTGCGTCGGATAACATTCCCAAAGCAGATGAGATCCGCACGCTAGTAAAGGACATCTGGGACACACGCATTGCCAAGCTCCGCCTCTCCGCTGACAGCTTCATCAGCCAGCAAGAAGCACATGCTAAGGTATCCATCAACCAACCACCAATAACTTTTATTCAGAACCAAGCACAGAACAAACACATTGTTACTGTTTAGAATGGCTCATGACCAAGGATTGAGTTATGCCCTCCCTTAAATCAAACAGTAAAGGGATAATGGTTAAGTATAAGAATTTGGGCGATTTTGAGAGGCCCAATTGTGTTTTCTAGATGACTGGGTCAGAGCATGTATAACACTGCAGCTCCTTTGGGGTGTTTCCAGTCTGCAGTCGTCAGTTCTTATCAGAAGTGGTTAACTAACTACATGGCCAACCAAGGCTCATTGATGCACGTACGGAGTGAAGTCCAGTGTGGTCTGATCCTACAGAGTTACTGTAGCTCAAACTGCAGAAAGTGAATGCCGGTTCTGATGGAAAGGTGTCGGACCACACAGTGCTTTTCAGTTGGTTGTGTACTGGGCTGCGTAGCCACAGGGTGGTCAGATGGTTATGGCTGATGGTGGTATACAGAGGATCTGGAAAGTGTTCACAGCACTTCTCGTGTCCGCGTTTTGTTATGTTACAGCCTTATTGCAAAATGGATTCAACTCATTTTTCCCTCAGAATTTTACACACGATACCCCATAATGATAATGTGAATTTATTTTTAAATCTTTACAAATCTATTAAAAATGAAAAAAATGACAAGTACATGTAGTATTCACAGCCTTTGCCATGACACTGAGCTCAGGTGCATACTGTTTCTACTGATCATCCTTGAGATGTTTCTACAACTCGGAGTCCACTTGTGGTAAATTAGGTTGATTGAACATGATTTGGAAAAGGACACAGCGGTCAATATTAGGTCCCACAGTTGACAGTGCATGCCTGAGCACAAACCAATCCATGAAATCCAAGGAATTGTCTGTAGACCTCAGAGACAGGATTGTATTGAGGCACAGATCTGGGACATGGTACAGGAACATTTCTGCATCATTGAAGGACAACCATCTCTGAGGCACTCCACCAATCAGGCCTGTATGGTAGAGTGGCCAGCGGAAGCCATTTCTCAGTAAAAGGCACATGACAGCCTGCCTGGAGTTTGCCAAAAGTCAACTGAAGGACTCCGACCATGAGAAACAAGATTCTCTAGATGAAGAAAAGATTGAATTCTTTGGCCTGAGTGCCAAGCTTGTAGCATCATAGTCTAAAATACTTCAGGCTGTAATTTCTGTTATATCTTTGTTCGCAATTTGATAAACTATTTTAATGAACATTTTGCCTTTGTCATTATGGGGTATTGTGTGTAGAAATTAGGAAAAACGATTGGAATCCATTTTGGAATAAGTAACATGACAAAATGTAGAAAAAGTGAAGCGCTGTGAATACTGTACTAGAATACATAGTGGCAGTATACAGTGCATATAGAAAATCAGCATATGATTTGAAAGTCACTTTGTCTTACAGCCTGAAAAAAAAAAAAATATATATATATATATAAAATAGAGTTTTGGGTTCCAGCTTTGTTTTGACATTCTGCAACATAAAAAGGCAAAAGTTATTAAATGTAGTAACAAATGAAAACTAGGCTAACAGAGTAAGGAAAGTGAACAGCACTATGAGAATGTTTTGTAGAGCTAACTTTGCCTTAATTACAGCCATAAGTCTGTTGGTATATGTCTCTTATTATTAATATTTGGTCGTGACATAGGGTTTCCATTTCTTAATAATGCTCTTTAACGGATTGTTAAAGCCATATCAGAAATATTTTTGGTTCCTTTTCCTTACATGTGCCTTTCCATAACTTTAACCTTTGAAAGCACCTTTCCAACCATGGTGTGTTCTTTGTTGTTGATGTTTAGGGCTATAACGTCTAAGTACAGCCGGAAAAGTTATATGTGATTTGATATTGAAACATGTTTCAAATCCTTCACATTACTGTGTGACTTGTTGAAATGTCTTGTGTTTCTGTATTCCTCACCTGTTCCTTCTCCCTCTACAGTTGGACAACCTGACTCTGATGGAGATTAACACGACACGGTCCTTCTTGCTGAATTCTCTCAACTGCATGTATAAACTGCGCTCAAACCTGCAGCCTGGCTCCAGTACAGGCAAAGCCCAGGACTACTGATCAGTGTGTAAGGACTGGATCTGGACATCTCCTCTGCAAAACCACAGCTTATTGTTACTATGGTTTTTAACCAGGTACAAAGTTACTACTGGCTTGCTTTCCAGATAAATGTCTAATAGAAAGAGAACTATAATTATTTGATATTGCATGTTTGCATGTTAATCCCCTTATCAGGGAACAGGTGCTAATGTGTAATATGTGTGTTCCAAGTGATTTGTTTCTAGTTGAAGCCTCCTCAGACCCGTAATCAACAGATCATGGACCCATGTGGAAACACAGTTTTAATATGGCTGAACTATGTTTCTAAAATGCTTTTGTCTAAATGAACGCATTGTGGGTAAAAAAGGGCAAGGCCGTGAACTGGCCTTAAACCTTGGTTCATCTTTGAAGAACTTGGCCTGGGTAATATAAGCACATATACCATTTGAGCCATTACTTTAGCACCTAATATTTTGGTGTTAAGAGAATAGTTTTGCGTCTGCATCTCGTCATATTGTACTATAGGCAGCCATTAAACTTTCAGTAATTTAACAATCATTGAAGTGGTTAGATAACCGGCCAGCGCAGTACAGAACAGTCACATAGTTTGTGTAAAAAAAAAAATCTAATATCCTTTAATTAACATTACTATAAATGACTGAAGTCTGACATTGTAATCAGTTATAAATGAAAGGTTGGAGTAAAACTCAATAAAGTAGCCGACATTGTTGAACTAGTCTTGTCTAACGTAGGTGGCTCCATTGGTCTGCAACGCTATAGCACTGGTTTTCTTGCAATTAGCTTTTTAGAAGTGTTTTGTTTTTCTAGGTGCTTATAAATGTTATTATGTTTTGCTGAGGAAAATGTTCTTGCACCTGCACAAAGACTACAAAAAAACAGTATATAGTGTGGTCTTTGATCTGTAAATAATGTCCATATTTCCATGACCGTAAGCTTGCATAGTCCAAACTGTCGGCCATTGTGGAGGGCTAGTCTAAAATACTAGTTAGTTAATTCATTCATTGCCATAAGGTCACGTGAAGTTAAATCGTAAACGGGAAATTGCTATTTTCATGCAAAACAGCACGTAGCGATTGTGTTTCTGGCTATTGGCTCCCAAATGGCTCATGAAAAATCGTTTTTTTGGTTTTGTTTTTTTCAATTCAAACAGGTCGCAATAGCTTGAATATGATTGTTGTTAAAACATTCTATTCTTATGAAATTAGGTCATACTCCTGATTGGAAGTGTGTACATTGAATATAGACTATTGCTATAATTTCTAAAACCTCTGTCTGCCAAGATTGATTTTAGCCAACGTAATATCAATTTGGCCTTGTTTTGGTGGAGATATCGACTTGGGCATCAACTGGTCCATAGAAGATTGTTTTACGTTCCACCCCATTACCAGCTGGCTCGTTACTTTCACGATCTACATTCATATATATGATCTGTTTGCCCGACAGTCAAGCTATCTGTCACGGAGCTTCGCGGTTGGGTGCTCAGTTCCCATATGCCCGGGTAGATTGTTTGTAGAACCGACTTTATGACATTTGGTTTTGCCAATTTCTGGACTGTCCACAAACAGTCTTCATTATTAAAATGCATCCAAATGCTACTGTGCTTCCTACTCATTTTTCAGCTGTAGTTTTCACAGCTGTCCTTCTTGTCACTCCTGGGCTGTTAAGTGTGTGGCTGTGAGTGAGTTGGCTCCTCCCTTCCTCACACATCATTGTTCCATTGGTTGACACCGCGTGTCTGATTGACAGGAATAACTGCAGAGAATGTTAGTCTGAGTAGACAGTCAGAACAAATGTGTGCGCTTAGCATTTAGGCCTATATTTTTGATTGGTTTATTTTTTGTTCTTTGAGTTAATTATATTCTCTTAAACCAGTCTTTTCTTGTGAACTCAATTGAGCTAATCACCTGCCTTGTGCTCAATGCATTCCACCCAGTGACGACATGGCCATTTAGACAAATGTATGCTCATACTCCTTTGGACCTAATAGAGGAACTTATATTCCACTGACTAAATATATCTGTTCGATTGCTTTTTTTTGATTGCCTGTTTTCAAAGTGGTAAGAAACCGTTCTCTTTTATTTTAGGTGTGATTAGAGACAGTGAAAAACACTGTTCATAGATATTCACAAATACAATGTTAGGAGATCAAGTATTTAATAGCAAATGTGTAAAAACCTGTTGAATATTCAGTTGACTTTCCAATTTCAGACTTAATCTAAATCACAATGGGACATAAAAAAGGCCATGTAAAAGGATCATATGGCTGAAATGACAAGTGGCTCAACGAGTCAGGAGACAAAGGATGGAATGTAAAGCACAGATTGTAAGAATGTCACCGGAAACCAGTGCCAAGATTATCCTCTCTAATGCTGATGCTGTACATTTCCCATCCTCCCAGGTGAATCTCATCCTCTCTAATTTGCAGAATGTTTCTCTGGTTCCTGCCCCAACACCAAGCCCAATATTAACCTGCAGAAGGTGTACACGTAGGCTCTCTAAACCGACAAACTGATGTTACACCTGTGATATAAAACATACTTTGCTGACAACCCTCCTTTCTAACCCCCGATCAGTACCTGTGCACATGGTATGAGATAACAAAACTCCCAGCATCCATTGGGAGATGGATGTGCAACCATGCCGACTAATCTCTCCGGGGTGATGGCAACATCAGAGTCCTCATCTCCCAGTTCTAGTCAGTATTTGTTTTGTGTATGATTTTGTTGCAGACAACTCAGATCTACTGTCACCATCTGATCCTTAGACATAGGAATTCAACTGTCTTCCCTAAACTGAGGAGACCTGTGTTATAGTTGTAGTATTAGAAGTAACTAGTAGTGTTTATTTATGTCTACCTCCAGTAAAGAGAAGGTATGAACTGTAGAAGAGACAGCCGGTGTCCAGGAACCAAACAACCAGGCCAAGCTAGGAGTCCGCGTCTCATACTTTTTCCAAGCCTTGTCCCGTCTGGCCTTTAAATCACTGGACATTCGTGATCTTCATAAAGTAACAGCAACTGTAATGGCTGTCACATTATCCTGCCATGTGTTGTCTGTTTCTGCCCCCTACTGGTCCTTGTGTGTATTGTTTTGTATATTTTCCTATTCAGTAGTTCTCCTCACTATCAGCCATTCATGACACCTCCCACATACTCCCTGTTGTGACAGCAACTATAAACACATGTCTTTAAGGCTGAAATTTTGAAACTTAAATTGGTTTATTTAAGCAGCGGTGGTGGTAAATTAATAATTTCTTTATCTTTAATGTTTGAACCTTGTTCCCTTGCCCAAACAATTTGTCGATTGTAAATGTACTGTGTAATCATCCATATTTATATTGAATCCATATTAATATTCAACAATGAAACACATTTGTGGATGTTGATTGGTGGATTGGTTCATTATAACTGATTCAATGCATGTTAAAGACGCCTGCATACATTTTCTGTCACTCTAACTTTATTACATTAGTTCTTCATACTTGTTTCTCTCTAATACTCTAATTAGTGAACAGCTTGTTTTCAAATACAACATATTTAATTTTTCCAATTTTGAAAAGATAAATGTGTCATTGACCTACAATATATCCCTTATTGCGTTTGTGTCAATCAGATTTTTGTTGTTGTCACAAAGTGCTTTTACAAACACTCAGGGTAAAACTCCACAAAGCACACATCAACAAGTTGATACACAGCGGCTAGGAAGAACTCCCTGATGGGTCAATTTTAGGAAGAGACCTAGAGAGGAACCCGGCTCTGTGGGATGGCCAGTCCTCTTCTGGCTGTGCTGTGTGTGTAATGTGTGTGCATGTAACAGTAGGGCTCTGAGGCTTCTGGCAGCAGACCAGAACGTGTCCATGCAGCTTTCTCTGGCCTGGTGCTCATAGCTGATGGTGAGTGTGGCTGCCAGGATGCCCAGAGGAACTAGGAGGCCCAGGGTCAGTCTACCTGCTGCTTTCAATCCTCTCACCACGTGTGTCCACTAGTTTTCTCCTTAACCACATCCAGTGGCTCCACGAGGCTCCCTGCCGCCCAGCTATGTCTGCCTTAACCCTAGCCTCCCACAGGCCTGCAGTTTTCTGCATTGCCACACAGGGAGACAACACAGCAGCCAAGTGCTTCTGCTCATTGGGGAACACGCCGAAACATACACACAAGAGGTAATACGTTGTTTGTGTATGTGACACACACACACGCACGCAATGTTACTTGTATGTAGACCATGTATGTTTGACTGTTACCTGAAAGGATCGATAAAACTTGCTCAAGTTGGCAATCTTTTTGTTGTCAATGGCTCTGGCTGATACATTACTGGGCTAACTGGTGAACGGTTCCATTTGTGTTTTCAACCAGGTCAATGCCAGTACCATCATACCTCATTGGTGATGGTCTCAATCTGCTCCACCAAAGACACCTTTACTTTCTCCTGTCAGAACAAGATACAACAACAGTTGAGTTTCTCACTATCAGCTTGTCAATGTTTTTAAATCCTCATAGGTACTTTATGTTGTTGACCATTAAAGCGTTTAGCTAAAAAGTGACATCGATTTACCACTCACCGCCCAGCAGTCACAACAACAATGCCCACCAATGACTGTGAACGGCCAATTAGCTCTGTTACTCTGTGGCCAAATCATGTCTGTCATCATCTGCTTTTATTTCTCATGTGTTATGCATATGGCTTCGTCCTGTGGTTATATTTGTATTCCTTTCTGGTTTCCTGAGAAGTGTGTATGTCTTTAGGTTGGACAGAGCCACGTCTTCTGCTCATTCGTTAGCTGCTCTCTTTCACAATTGTTTCTTTCATCCTAACACACACACACATAATGACAGACTGATTAAACATACCTTTTGAATTGTTTATGTAAGACAGCGTGTGCTAATGGTTTTCTGGACTACAACTTGGCTGACAAAGTCAGTGTGTCTGGTTTTTAATGTAATTCCAAAACCTTTGTTGCTTTTATGTTACCAGTACATTTAAGGAAAATAATTAAGGAAATAATGACTGCTCACCGAGACAGTGGGGTGAGAGGCGAAATGATCTACTGTGGGAATGGGGGTCAAAAGTGTATTTTAATTGACTGAAAAATGCACCAGACAGAAAACATATTTGAAATAAACAAATCTGAGCACATCACACCACCACAACACAGTACAAGAGACCTCAAGACATGGCAGAAAAACAAGAGGACGACTAAACAAAATGAAAGCCACACAAACGGTTACCATGTTCTCAGCATTTAGCACTGTGTAGTTCTCATCAGCTACCAGTGCTTTTTGAAGCTGCGAGACTTATTGCTTCAGTTTGCGCTGTGAGAACATCAACTCTGCCAGGACATCAAGTCTCTCCTCTGATGTCCTACAAACACCAACTGGTGAACACGTAGAAGGAGCAGTGGGCCCACTACTATCACAAGGTTGTCTGGGTGAGAGTCACACTCCTCATCTGACAGGTACAACCTAACACACTCCTCATTCTGCTCCAGGTCCCTAACCAGAACAGCGATTGTGGAAGCTATCCTATAAGCCTCAGCATGGATGGCTTGGTGTTCTCAAACGCGTAGCATAAAGATTGTATGTCCAGACATTCGTTCTCTTTGGGTGATGTTCCTGTTCATTATAAAAGTAGCAAAAGGTGTATTTACATAAAATGATACCTCACCGAGTGCTAACTAAGAAAAGTGCTATGGCTTGTTGTCGGTGGAGTGGGTGCTCATGGCTACGGTAAGAACCATGTGTTCCCCGCCATCCACACCTTACTTAGTACATTGTCACACCTGTACATATACCTAATTCCTAGTGACGTGTCACACCCAGTGCAATACTCCCCCACGTTGCTAAAATAAATAATGTACATAACTAAATAAGGTTGTAAATGGCTCCTACAGCGATGGAGCTGGTGGTGGCATCTAAGGTGGAAGCTCCAACCCCAGACAGCAGTTAGGGGAGCCATAGTGGCAGGAGGATTTAACCCCGAGGCAGGAAAGGGACCCTAACCCTCGAGAGCTGGAGCCTCCACCTTCCTTGGTGCCACGTCCTGCCTCCGCTAGGCCCCTGCTTCAGCCTACCTCCCTCTGAAGCTGTAAATGGCTATTGGCGAATGTTTGTTGAATGTTAAATCTGCGAATATACTTTACCTCTGTTCATAAACGCTCCAAAAACTGTATTGCTAAAAAAGCTTTACCATTAGCTTAGGATCACAAACAGGCAAGCCAACGCGGATAATTGCTTGATATTGGACGTTTAGTTTTGTCATTAGCTAATCACAGTCACTTACAGTTTTTTCCAAATGCTAAAACACAATTTTGGAAACTAGGCTCGTTTTATCAAAATACTTAACACAAATCACAAAACCACAAACCGAAACTGCAAAATACTTCATATATCCTGTAAAATGAAGCACTGCAATCAAAACTACATATAACATTATCAAAATCAAACTTTTGCACCAACTCACACACACTTCATTCATATTACCAGATTTGTGTCTAACCAACTACACATTGTTGGGCGTAATGAAAAACACTCTCATCTTTAGTATGCTTTGCCATAATACTGAAAGTGTTCAACTTGTAGAAAATTCTTCAAACACACACATGCTGTTGAAACATTCATTTTTATTTTTCACCAAAAAAGTCAGTGCAACATATGCACAGCAGATATTTGCATTTGCAGTGAACTGAAAAAATTGCAGACAAAATATACTGTACAAATATATAGAACAAAAAGAGGCAAAACATAATTAGGGAGCATCTTGCCTCTGGCCACAATGCCTAATCCACATCAAAGGCAATATCTTCCCTTGCCAGACATCGAGGGAAGAAACACCTTGAGTGCCTTATCCATCCCTGAATCGCACTCACATCCATGTCATCACATGCCTCTTCCATAGCCTGCACAAGAGGCATGCGAACAAAGGGCTGCCGGTCGTATACCTTCTACCGCCATGACGAAAAGAACTCTTCTATGGGGTTCAGAAATGGTGAGTATGGTGGGAGGTATTGCACGAGAAATGGTGGGTGGTCAGCAAACCAGTTTTGGACTAGGGCTGCACGAGGAAAGCTCACGTTGTCCCATACTACAACGTACCGGTTTCTTTGATGGTCTGCGTCATTCAGAGGCTCTGGTCGTATGAGAATGTTGTGGAGTCTGTCCAGAAATGTGAGAATATGGGCTGTGTTGTATGGTCCAAGTTTGGCATGACGGTGGAGGACACCATGCGTATTGGAGATGGCAGCACACATTGTGATGTTCCCACCACGTTGGCCAGGAACATCTATATGAATGAATTACCTCTCATTCTCCCTCCCCCTCTCATTCTCTCTCTCTTCTCTCTCTCCCCCTCTCCCTCTACCAGCTCTTCCCCTACCTCTCTCTCTTCTTCTCTCTCTCCCTCTACCAGCTCTTCCCCTACCTCTCATTCTTCCTCTCACTCTCTCTCTCTCCCCCTCTATCAGCTCTTCCCCTACCTCTCATTCTTCCTCCCCCTCTCACTCTCTCTTCTCTCTCTCCCTCTACCAGCTCTTCCCCTACCTCTCATTCTTCCTCCCCCTCTCACTCTCTCTCTCTCCCCCTCTCCCTCTATCAGCTCTTCCCCTACCTCTCATTCTTCCTCCCCCTCACTCTCTCTCTCTCCCCCTCTCCCTCTATCAGCTCTTCCTCTACCTCTCATTCTTCCTCCTTCTCTCATTCTCACCATCCCTCTTCCTCTTCCTGCATCGTCTTCCATTGTTGTTGTAAAGCAAACGGTGGTCACCTGTGGTCTTTTTATAGTGCTTACTTCCTGATTTAAGTGGTAACAATTTACCATTGAGGTGTTTGGCCAGGTAACACATGTATTGGCCAATTAGATCATGTAGTGTCATTTTGAATGGCAGTGTTTTGAAATGGCAAACATGTGACTTTATGTCAGATTGTTGTGTCTTATGCAGAGAACCGTGTTCAGTGCATTTAAAAAGTGCCATTTTGAATTGCAAATTGTGTGTAAAGCAGAAAATGTGTTTACACTTTTGGAGACTTGAGAAGAGGTTTTGCTCTCTGTGTGTCAGTTTAAATAATTGTGCTGTGCATGTCATTTTAGTGTGTTAGCAATTGGAAAAAACTGTAATGTATCAACAAATACTTAAATCTATTAAGTATTTAATGTATCTAGATAGATTGTTGTTCCCTGAACGTACCTAAACAAATAGCGTTTCAGAATGGATCCCTTCCTATCCAAAGCCCCACTGTCACCGTGGCGACCTGAATCTCACAGAATGCATCCTACCACACCTGCCCCTATATAACAGTTTTCAGTTATTACACTTTTGTGTTGGGCCCTGACCAGGGCCTCCCTTTCAAGATGCTGCTATACTATTGTGCCTGTAACGTGGGGAACTAGGGTGTCTAACCTCTCCCTGTGTCTTCCATTAAGGAGGACATGTTCCTACTGACCACTGTGGCACCTATCGGCCCTAAGGACATGTAGAAGACCCCTCTTAAGGCCCCCCCGGTTGTGTTGCAGGCTGAGCAGCTGATGCTACTTTTATAGTTTCGGCCTCCAATCTGCCGAACTCTCAACCCTGCCGGTTGTCCCTTTCTGACTGTATTTGACCTGGACTGTTTTTGGACGGCATTTAAAAAACGCATTTGGTAATTATTAAACTAATCTATTATATTTTCACTGAGCACAGCCAGAAGAGGACTGGCCACCCCCCTTGGTTTCTCTCTAGTTTTCTTCCTAAATTCGACCCATCCGGGAGTTTTTCCTAGCCGCTGTGTAGCAACTTGTTGATGTGAGTTATGTCAGATTCAGGCTGGGTGTTTGTAAAAGCACTTTGTGACAACTTTGTTAATTTGAAAAAAAGAATATTTGATTTTTTTTTTATTGAAATAACAGAACCAATTTTTTTTCTTCAGCTCGTCTGTACTTTTATTATTGCTGCCAAGCCTCCTTGCTTTGAGGGAGGTTCGTTTTATACTGGACATTTAGCGATTATTCGATATTCTGACTTCAATCGTCAATAGATCCCAGAGAATGTGTTTTATTGTAATAAAACATAAATATTTTGAATCGGGGATGGTTAGACAAAAATACACCGCTTTTTTGGGGGGAGGGAATTCACTATTTTTGGGGTGCAAAGCACATCTACATTTCATCTCAGCACACTTAAAAATGATAATAACAAAAAAATCTTAATTTTTATTGAAAAAAATAAATAAAATGTTTTGATGCTCTATGTTAAATTGCGAAGTAGTCTGTTAGAGTCTCAGAGGAGAAACAAATATTGGTTCAAAGAGCTTGAAAAAATATTCTCTTAGAGGCTCAGCCCCCATATAGTTCTGATCCCAAAGGTGCCGCTGGTGTCCAGTAGTAAACAGAATACAATGTTTGTATCTCCTTGTTTTAGATATGAGACAGAGAGATGAGAACTCCTGGCCAGCCCTGTGGACTGAATGTCAAGCTAGGGAATTTATTTAATTCATGAAGTCAATGACAATGCAAATGAGAGTTAATTCATGGTCATCTTCAATAAGCATTTATTTAAAAAAAAATTACACCATTAAATAACTATGATATCAAGAACTATGAAAATGTTTTTCTTTTCACCGGCTTTTTATGCATTTGTTAGCCGTGGTGTAAAGTTTGTAAACAGCTCATTAAATATATTTGAGTACATTTTGGCTCAGTTCAGCAGATGTTATTGCTAATTTAGATAGTGTTGAACCTAAATGGTTCCCTGATTATTAGATTTGTATTTCAATGTGATTTGAAGTCATAACCGCCGCTCATCAAAATCCCTCATTTTTAAACGTGGAATTTCAAGACAAGATAATGACTGAATTCATAGATCACACTCATATGAACAAAATATTAAACCCTGCACAAAATGGAACGTATACTCTGTTGGTGTTTTTCCCATTCTGGAAGGCATCTTTAAACCTGTAAATTGTTTAAACATTAACATTATGTATTGATTTGTGAAGATTGCTGTGGTTTACAAAAATAACAGTTAATGACAATTAAAGTGTAAAACCACAAATTACAGAACATATGTAATGTACTGTAGCTGTGGAGATATCTTAAAATGTTCTCTTTACTGTTGCAAACACACACTACAAATTCTTATTCTGAATTGTGAAACCATACTTGTTAGGTCAGTGGGTGTCCCTGGTAGATATTTACATATGACATATGGTAGTTTGTTTCTTACTTCAAGCTGTTCACTGCCTTATAAACATGCCACATATATTGTTGCAGAAAACCAGATGTAGTAAACCTTCTGAATAAAATGTTGCCAACTAACAAAGCTTGAGATTTGCAAGTACATTTTTGAAATATTTTATTTAATTTTTTGTCTGAAATTACAGCAATATATTCATAAATACCTAATTACTACATTCAACAAATAATATATTACATTACAATAAATTCAAACAAGTACATTTTAAAACCAGAGTTTCACAGCATCTAGACATCCTCTATTAAGGGGCTATTGCGTGTGCGCGCGAGTTGGTGGTAGGGTAGAGAGGCTCAGGGCGGGTCTAATGTCCTCCCTCTAGCTCATTGGCTGCTTAACTCAGTGGTTGTGCTTGTTGTGACTGACAGGTGGTGCTCCTATTGTAGCTCTGCTCTGTAAACATGGTTCCACCTCCCTAACTGGTGTCCCTCTAAAAGCTCACCAGGAGTGAGGAGATGAGGGCTGTAGGGACCAGACCTGCCATATCACCTTCATAACATTAGACTGGACCCCTTTGAAACAGAACCCCTGTTGGACCACATACTCAAAGCCATGTCAACTCAGACTGACAACACTACAATACGCTGCATTGCAATCTATGCTGCCGGAGATGTTCCCACAAGGCTAGACGTTTGTAAATGGGGAACTATAACCTGAAACGCAAGGCCACATACACCCACAGATGGACAGTAGAGGAACATGAAGGATTATTGGAGTCAGGAATATGAAAGATGGAGGAACAGGCAAGGAGGAAGGCAGAGGGACAGGGAGAAGGGGAAGGAGGCGGGGAGGGAGGAGGAGGCTGAGGGACGGGGAGAAGAGGAGGGGGGTGCGACAGGAGGAGTAAGGCAGAGAGGCGAGGAAAAGGGGAAGGAGGCGGGCAGGAGGAGTAAGGCAGATGGACGGGAAGGAGGAGGCTATGTCTGGCAGCACTAATGTAGGCATAAACACAGTGCAGATGGGACAAAAGACAAGCCATCATTGACTTTGGATTTAAGGGCCACCATGTGGAAATGGCTCAATCATAAACTTTCATGATCCAATTATTGGCAAGGGATTTGACACTGATTAACTAAATGTGATGAGTTTAGAAGTCAGTTGGCTTTTTCAATTACCTTAATTGTTCTATTTGAAGGTTAATTAAAAAGTATCATATGACAATTTGTGAGGGAGGGGTACTTTTTGGCACAATATCTTTTTATGGCGGCAAACACAACAGAGGCCCCTCCATCCATGTGCACTGTGACACCTCCATCTGTTAGGGTCTTCCTCCACGTTGTCTCGTCATCACATGAATGTCTCAGCTTTATCACTGTTGTGTCTCAGGTGGTGGTCTTAATACGGTTCAGAGAGATGGGCCTGTTTATCAGTCGGACTGTTCTAGAACAAGCCACAAAGCCTGGCCTCAGGGGGGGGCTCTATTTCGCTGAGCAAGCAAAGCAAACAAGTAACATTTGTCCTAAGCGCCAGCCCATCCCTGGACCAGGGCTAAAGTGGATACGTAGAAAGGTATAAAAGATGACAGTACCTGTAGCTGTCACTCCTCCACCCAGCTAACTACATGTTGTTCCTGACTAGAGGGGTTCTGTGTGGGCTTGCTGGGCTAACTGTGTGCCTGGGATTCCAGCGTTGGGTCCTACCCCCTACTCACTGAGGCTTTCTGGGCTGTGGCTGGAGCTAAGGCTGCTGCTAGGGCTGCCCGCATGGCAGAGGCATAGGGGCGGGGCTAAGGGGTGGAGCAGGGGGTGGGGCCTGTTCTCTCCTTGCTCACCTCTGAATAGGGCTACCATGGCCAGCAGTAGAACAAACACTAAAAGCAAGACTCTTTCTGATCCCGCCCCAAAAAAAGCACTAACATATAAAAAATGGCAGGCTTCTTTTACTTCTTAAAAGAACAATGATTAAAGTAATAAAAACATACAAAATTATTTTTTTAGTCTTAATATTATTTACAATACAAGGCTGAAGCACCTTTTTAAATTCTTATTCTCATCTCCAAATAAAACATTTCCTTTATTCGTTCCAAAATGTGCATTTTGTAAGTTCTTCCCTAATTTGAAGCCAGTTCTTTGTCCTGACACAGTACCACCGGGTGGTTTGTCAGGTCTGTTTAAGTGCATTTCCAGTTTGAAAGCTCGCCTGACCGGCCGCCTGGAGAGACGTTCGCGGGGTAAGTCTTATTCGATTGACCAAAAGTGGGGGTGTTGGATTGATGGCACTCTGTCATGTGACCACACAGGTCCAAGGCTTCAGGATTGTCTGTGTGGGGCGACTGAGGCGAGACAGGGATGGGGCTGGCCTGATGCCAGGGCGTAACCGGTGCCTGTTGAAGAGCATGATGTGGGCCTTTGTGGACGTATGAGTGTGTGTGTGTGTGTGTGTGTGTGACCAATGCTGTCCCAGAGCTTTGCTCACTGTGTGACCTGGCCCTTACTCTTCTGGACCCCAGGCAGGGAGGACAGGCCCTGGCCGGCCGGCAGCAGTATCCATCAGTCCTGCACCAGCTCCACCCTGCCTCCTCATCCATCTAATCAGTGTATCCGTCCCTCTCCCGTGGATCTATCCATCCGGCTCATCCAGGCCGGCTCATAAAAATAAACTCTGTGTCTGTGTGGGTGGGTAGGGAGGTAAGGGGCGGGGCCTTGGGCCTGGGCCAGTGGGTTCAGTGAGCCTGTCACCTGGGCGGGTAGCCCTTGTAGTGACCACCCCGGGCCCAGTGAGTTTGCGGCAGTGTCAGACACTTCCTGAAATGCTCCAACTCCGCCTGTAACTTCTCCCTCTCAACCGCCAGCTTCTGTCTCTGTGACATCAACTCCTAGAAGAACAAGTGGAGATGATCAGCCGTGTGAACTAACAACAGTACACACACACACACACATGTACACACACACACACACATGCATGTACACACACGCACACACACACACCCATGTTCACATACGCACACACGTACACATGTACAAACGTACACACACGTACACACACACATGTACACACACACACACACACATGCATGTACACACACGCACACACACACACCCATGTACACATACGCACACATGTACACATGTACAAACGTACACAAACGTACACACACGTACACACACACACGTACACACACACACACACACTTACCCCCATGCTGTGGGAGAGCTGCTCTGCTGTCATACTCAAGTTGTAGTGCTGAGCCTCCAACCTCCGACACTGGCTCTGCAGCACCTGGCGCTCCACGCCTTGTTCTGGAGGACGGAGGGAGAAGGGGGACAGAGGGAAAGGGGGACAGAGGGAAAGTGGGAGGAGGGAGAGGGGGAGGAAGGACAGGGGGAGAGGTGTAGAGGGAAGGAGGACAGGGTAGAAGGAGGACAGAGGTATAGGGGGAAGGAGGACAGAGGGACAGGAGAAAAGAGGATAGGCAGGTGAAGAGAAGGAGACCACTGTTAGCATACACATTCACTCTAACACTGTGTTGTGAATGCGCTACTACTCTTAACCCAATACTACAACCATAGTCCTGCCCTCTCTGACTGCTTACCTTCAATGTATTCCTGATAGGCTTCAAATATCGCTTCAATCCCCTGCCACCTGGACACCGGGGCCTCCTCTTCCTCCTCCTCCATGTCTTCCTCTGAGTCCTCAGGAGCAGACTGCTCCTCCCTGACTCCGGTAGCCTCTCTGTGGGGTTGTGGGGGGCAGTGCTGCCCATTGGGCTGTGGATGGGGATGTGGGATAGAGTGTGTTTGCATGTGTGTGTGCATGTGTGATGGAGGCAGCCGAGTGGGAGCGCTCTGCATCTCTGGAATGTTGTAGTGCACAGAGGATTCCTGAAGGTGAGAGGGCTCAGAGATCACAGCTGCTCCATCTGGGGAGGAAGAGGAAGTGAGAGGGAGGGGGAAACGAGGGGGAGGGGGAGTGGAAACGAGAGGGAGGGAGGAAACGAGAGGGAGGGAGAGAGGAAACGAGAGGGAGGAAATGAGAGGGAGGGGGAGAGGAAACGAGAGGGAGGGAGGAAACGAGAGGGAGGGAGAGAGGAAACGAGAGGGAGGGAGAGAGGAAACGAGAGGGAGGAAACGAGAGGGAGGGAGAGAGGAAACGAGAGGGAGGGGGAGGGAGAGGGAGGAAACGAGAGGGAGGGAGAGAGGAAACGAGAGGGAGGGGGAGGAAGGGAAGGGGGAGGGGGAGGGGGAGGAAGGGAGGGGGAGGAAGGGAGAGGGAGGGGGGGAGAAAGGTTATGACAAATATTATTCTGGTTATGACAAATATTATGAACAAGTTTAGGTCATACCAGACATAATCTGATCCTAGATATGTGCCTGACACCATGACTTGATTGTAAATTTAAAGTTAGTAATTCCTGTGTGGCCAGTTGGGTCAAAGCATTAGGGTGACTTCCACCTTGAGTAGCACTGAGAGCTGCTGTGATGTAAACAAACCTTTGTGTTTCTGCAGGGACTTCTGGGTGGACTGCAGGACCGACTCGTGAAACTGCTGGGCAAACTCCTCTGCCGTGAAGCTCTCCCAGGGTTTGGTCCGGCCGTTCAGGCTTGGGGGGGCGTCTTTAGGCTGCATAGGGGGGCGCAGGCTGTTCAGCAGGCTGGATGACGAGCTTCTTTTGGAGGGGGGTGCCACAGGAAGTCCACGGGTCTTGTCTGGGTAGGGGAGTGGTGGAGGGAGGTCCTTTGGTCTCAGTGTGTCTGAGGTGATTGGAGTTTTTGGTGGCCCCAGGGGTCCGCCGGGGGACGAGGGACTGGAGGGCCTGGCACTGAGGGGTTCATCTGATTCGCTGGAGGAATGAGCTTGGGCGGGATCTGTAGTGACAGACAGATGTTACAGCTAATGAGACAAATTCACACCAGATTCATATGAACGTACTGAATCAAGACATTGACAGAAACTCTATAATTTACGCAAAATTCAACATCAAACAATCACAAAAGTCTTAACTCAGCAAGCACATTGTACTTGGTGCTTCTGCCAGTGTTAGACAACATGTAGGACGCATTATTAGAGACAGATATAAATAAAGACAGACACATGGGGACAGTAATTAGGGACAGACACACGGGGACAGTAATTAGGGACAGTAATTAGGGACAGACACATGGGGACAGTAATTAGGGACAGTAATTAGGGACAGACACATGGGGACAGTAATTAGGGACAGACACACAGGGACAGTAATTAGGGACAGTAATTAGGGACAGACACATGGGGACAGTAATTAGGGACAGTAATTAGGGACAGACACATGGGGACAGTAATTAAGGACAGTAATTAGGGACAGACACATGGGGACAGATATTTAGACATATATTGAACTTTAACATTACAGGGATTCCCCAGCCTTACCCACAGGTGCTCCTTTTTCACATTTACATTGTTACAGATCATTATGTTTGCATGTCATTTTAAAATGTAATATGTAATGCTTTTGTCTCCTTTATCGCTAACATCCAGAAAGATCCTTCTAAACGTTAATCCATCATTTGTTGTGAGGGTGCAGAAATCAAAAGTGATTGTGAAGAGATTGTTTGGGATACATGTTCTGCATGGTTTCTGACTGTAGCCTACTGGCATCTGAATGTAGTCTACTGGTATCAGACTGTAGTCAACTGGTATCAGACTGTAGTCTACTGGTATCTGACTGTAGTCTACTGGTATCTGACTGTAGTCTACTGGCATCTGACTGTAGTCTACTGGTATCAGACTGTAGTCTACTGGTATCTGACTGTAGTCTACTGGTTTCAGACTGTAGTATACTGGTATCAGACTGTAGTATACTGGTATCTGACTGTAGTCTACTGGTATCAGACTGTAGCCTACTGGTATCAGACTGTAGCCTACTGGTATCTGACTGTAGCATACTGGTGTCTGACTGTAGTCTACTGGTATCAGACTGTAGTCTACTGGTATCAGACTGTAGTCTACTGGTATCAGACTGTAGTCTACTGGTATCAGACTGTAGCATACTGGTGTCTGACTGTAGTCTACTGGTATCAGACTGTAGTCTACTGGTATCTGACTGTAGCCTACTGGTATCTGACTGTAGTCTACTGGTATCAGACTGTAATTTACTGGTATCTGACTGTAGTCAACTGGTATCTGACTGTAGCCTACTGGTATCTGACTGTAGTCTACTGGTATCTGACTGTAGTCTACTGGTTTCAGACTGTAGTCTACTGGTATCTGACTGTAGTCTACTGGTATCTGACTGTAGTCTATTGGTATCTGACTGTAGTCTACTGGTATCAGACTGTAGTCTACTGGTATCAGACTGTAGTCTACTGGTATCAGACTGTAGTCTACTGGTATCAGACTGTAGTCTACTGGTATCAGACTGTATTCTACTGGTATCAGACTGAAGTCTACTGGTATCAGACTGTAGTCTACTGGTATCAGACTGTAGTCTACTGGTATCAGACTGTAGCCTACTGGTATCAGACTGTAGCCTACTGGTATCAGACTGTAGCCTACTGGTATCTGACTGTAGTCTATTGGTATCTGACTGTAGTCTACTGGTATCAGACTGTAGTCTACTGGTATCAGACTGTAGTCTACTGGTATCTGACAGTAGTCTACTGGTATCAGACTGTAGTCTACTGGTATCTGACTGTAGTCTACTGGTATCTGACTGTAGTCTACTGGTATCAGACTGTAGTCTACTGGTATCAGACTGTAGTCTACTGGTATCAGACTGTAGTCTACTGGTATCAGACTGTAGTCTACTGGTATCAGACTGTATTCTACTGGTATCTGACCGTAGCCTACTGGTATCTGACTGTAGCCTACTGGTATCAGACTGTAGTCTACTGGCATCTGACTGTAGTCTACTGGCATCTGACTGTATATGACAGAGAACTCAAGTATAGCTAGTCTGAATTATTGCATCAGTAGTACAGCAGTACTCTGTCAGGCCAGGAGGGAATACTGGGTCATGGCAGAAAGCATGGACACCCTATATTGGTTTGGTCCTGCTATTATAGAGATGTCTCTAAGTCTTACCAGAGTTCTGGGTAGGGGGCGTCTTACACAGGGGGTGAGGGGCATGTCTGATGGTGTCCAAGGTTACGCTCTTCTGTTTAATGGCATAAAGCAACTCTTCTACTCTCTCATTATCTGATGACAAAAACAGGGACAGAGAGAGACAGAGAATTAACAACTCTAGTCTGTGCTGCTCCTTTACTCTGTGTGAGGTTGTGAGTGTGTGAGTGTGTGAGGTTGTGAGTGTGTGTGTGAGGCTGCACGTTGCTATCTGCAGGCAGCATGCAGTAAATCCACAGGATTAGAGAGGGATCACATTAAGCCTTCTGCAGAGACTCCATGCCTCGCCACAGCTGTGTGTGTGTGTGTGTGTGTGTTTCTGTTTCTCCCACTTAATGTCCAGATGCCACTCACTGAAGAGGGAGTGTGATGTATGCCAGAAGCAGTGGGATTCATATAATGTATGTGTAGGAAGGTTAGGCTGTAGGAGTTATAGTGTAGGACATATGATGTATGGGTTAGGGTGTAGAGGTTAGGGTGTTGAGTGTAGGAGTATATGCTCTAGAGTGTAGTGGTTAGGGTATAGGGTGTAGGGGTATAGGGTGTAGAGTGTAGTGGTATAGTGTTTAGAGTATAGGGGTATAGGGTTTAGGGTATAGGGTACACACCTTTTCTCTGTTGTATTGTAACATGGGACAGACTGAACATGGTGAGGAAGCGTTTCTTGTCCTCCAGTTCCGGGGCTCTGTCCATCTCCTCTGGGGTGAAGCGAGTTCTGAGGGGAGCTGGTGAAGGAGGCGTGCGTTTGGACAACACAGCCGGTGGGGAAGGGCTGCGCTCCCTCAGCATCCTCCTCCTCTTCCTCCTCTTCTGCTGAACCAGATGGTCGCGTCGTGACACCGTGGTCAGACCAAACACACACAGAAAGTCCACTTTCTACAGGAGGAGAGGAACATGAGCACCGGACGGTTCCAATGGCAGGAAGAGAGAGGTGTGTGTGTACGTGTGTGTGTATGTGTGTGTGTGTGTGTGTGTGTGTGATTGTGCAGAACAAAACCTTTACCTCTGTGGAATCATTCAGTTTGAGTGGGGGCTGCTCTGCTACCCTCCTGAGATGGGCTCTGACCTCCTCTTCATCACTCTCATCATACGAGTCATCTAGCTCGTAGTAGTAACCTGTCATGAGTAGAGCAGGGAGTTAGTACTCACACGATACACCTACACACAACTCACAGTGCAGAGGGAAACGGCAGGGTGGTCACCTTTCTCCCTTGCCTCTCTCCTCCTCCGCTCCTCCAGGTCCAGTTTACTGACAGGTCTACGGTGCTGCTGGAGAAACTCGTCGTACATCAGGCCCGAGTCTGGCCCCTGGCCCTGGTTCTGTCTCCACAACCCTGGGGGCCCCTGTTGGCTCTTCCTGTCCCTACTTCCCTTCATCCCACCCCCGAGCTCTCCATACTGGCTGGGCAGGGACAGTGAGGTCCTCTGCTGGCTGAAGAAAGACTGTGTGGATTTCTCCAGCTCTGCCAGGAAGGTGCTGGGTTCAGGCATCCCCGGTGGGCCTCTGTGAGAGGGTTGGTACTTCTCCATGGCCCCCTCCCGGTCTCGACCCCGGCGGAGCCCATCCTCCAGTTTGGGTGTTGCTCCCGGTGGCAGGCGACTGAGGTCGTAGTGACCCAAGCCTGGTGGCTCGTGGTGGGCGCTGCGCCGTGAATCTGAGGCAGAGTCGATGAGAGCGGCTGGGTTCCACAGAGTGGTGGGGGGCCGGGGGTGGTCACGTGACTGGGAGGGCTTGGGGGAAATAAGGGGTGGAGGGGCACCGAGGTGGGGGTGGAGGTCACGCCCTCCGGAGTCATGGTGATTTGGTATCGATCTATGGAGACGGAAAGTCACTGTAGTGAGCACTCAATCAATCAATCAAATGTATTATAATGCTCTTTTTACAACAACGTTGTCACAAATTGCTTTCACAAATTGCTGTCTGAATCCGACAGAGCACACATCGACAAGTTGAAACAAGTTGATACACGCGGCTAGGAAAAACACCCTGATGGTTTGAATTTAGGAAGAAACCAAGAGAGGAACCAGCCTCTGAGGGGTGGCCGGTCCTTTTCTGTCTGTGTTGGGTAAACTTATGATGGTTACATTTAATAATCATTAAATGGATTTTTTATCTGCAAAAAGTCCTAAAAATTGAATAGTCCAGGTCAATTATAATCAGAAAGGGACAACCGGGAGGATTGAGGGTTTGACAGATTGGAGGCAGAAACTGTCAGCACTGTGTTTAAATACACATTCAGGTTCATTTAACTCACACATACACAAACACACCCAAACACACCCATACACAAACACACCTATTCACACACATGCACACATACACACACACACATACACACACATGCACCTCCCAGATGTACACCTCCCCCTCTCTCACACTCTGGAATGGTGTTATCAGGTCTAGGCAGGGTAGCCTAAAGACAAGTGGGGGGTCTGGTCAGACCAAACATACCGAACCATACAGAGCGGACCACAGACAGAACCATACAGACCGGACCATACAGACAGAACCATACAGACCGGACCATACAGACCGGACCACAGACAGAACCATACAGACCGGACCATACAGACCGGACCATACAGACCGGACCAAACAGACCGGACCATACAGACCGGACCATACAGACCGGTCCATACAGACCGGTCCATACAGACCGGACCATACAGACCGGACCATACAGACCGGACCACAGACAGAACCATACAGACCGGACCATACAGACCGGACCATACAGACCGGACCAAACAGACCGGACCATACAGACCGGACCATACAGACCGGTCCATACAGACCGGACCATACAGACCGGACCATACAGACCGGACCATACAGACCGGACCACAGACCGGACCATACAGACCGGACCATACAGAACGAACCATACAGACCGGACCATACAGACCGGACCAAACAGACCGGACCATACAGACCGGACCATACAGACCGACCATACAGACCGGTCCATACAGACCGGACCATACAGACCGGACCATACAGACCGGACCATACAGAACAGACCATACAGACCAGTCCATACAGACCGGTCCATACAGACCGGTCCATACAGACCGGACCATACAGACTGGACCATACAGACCGGACCATACAGACAGGACCATACAGTCAGGACCATACAGACCGGACCATACAGACCGGACCAAACAAACCGAACCATACAGTCCGGACCATACAGACCCGACCAAACAGACAGGACCATACAGACCGAACCATACAGACCGGACCATACAGACCAGACCATACAGACCGGACCATACAGAACGGACCATACAGACCGGTCCATACAGACCGGACCATACAGACCGGACCATAAAGACCGGACCAAACCATACAGTCCGGACCATACAGACCGGACCAAACAGACAGGACCATACAGACCGGACCAAACAGACAGGACCATACAGACCGAACCATACAGTCAGGACCATACAGACCGGACCATACAGACCGGACCAAACAGACCGAACCATACAGACCGGACCAAACAGACAGGACCATACAGACCGAACCATACAGACCGGACCATACAGACCGGACCATACAGACCGGACCATACAAGCCACTACACTTCTACTGTTTGTCTGGGCTCCTTTGATCTAGCACTGCCTTTACACACACTGGGTTTATATACAGGACTACTGACTGACTGAAAGACAGAGTGTAAGAAACATTAAACAGAGAGACAGAGGCAGACAGCCAGACTCCAGTGTACAGATGAAAACAGTTCAAAGTCACACACAGACACAGTGGGCAAATAGAACAATACAATCAGACAGATAACAGATGAAGACCCGGAAATTGGCAGATAGATGGAGAGATCTGTCCAAAATCACCAGCCCAGTAGACGGACTCTCTCTCTCTCACTCCTCCATCTCTCTCCCCCTCTCTCTCTTCTCCATCCCCCTCTCTCTCGCCCCTCCCTCTCCCCCTTCTCTCTCTTTTCCATCCCTTTCCCCCTCTCTCTCACCCCTCCCTCTCCCCTTCTCTCTCTCTCTCTTCTCCATCCCTCTCTCCCTCGCCCATCTCTCTCTCCCCCCCCTCTCTCTTCTCCATCCCTCTCTCCCACTCTCTCTTTCTCATCCATCCCTCTCCCCCTCACTCTCTCTCTCTCGCCCATCCCTCTCTCCCTCTTATCCTCCATCTGCACTCCCTGGGCTGTATAGGAACCAGCTCACAGCAGCATGGTGTTCTTGGAGCAGGATTACAGGTGGAACTGGTGTGTGTCTCCCTGGAACTATAAGACCTGTATTAACCTCATCTTTTAAGCTTGACCTACCTCCTGAAGCACCAGGTAACACACACACACACACACACACACACACACACACACACACACACACACGGGGGACAGGCTGAACATGGTAGGCAGCTTCTGCTGTAACCAGGCCTTCTTCATCTCCCACGACCCCACTGACTTCAGAACTGGGAAAGAATAAACAGATGCTACCCCAGATGCTATGTCAGATATACACATACAGTCTTCTGCTAAACCACTAATCAGGCATGTTAGAAGAAGAATTGTATTTTGGTTGTTTATTTTTGGCTATTTATTTTGAGCAGAAATATTGAATAACCATCAAATTGTCCCCTTAATATCCCCCTTTATAAGCTCTATCTTAAACAGCCTGCCTTCTCTCTCTCACTAATGTCTATAGGTGACTACCCACTGGGTATGAACGTAACGCCAAGCAAACATCATCTAAGGTGTGGAGCGGTAGGTCTAGAAGACCCCAACAGCCACAGGGTCTGTCAGACTGGGCTGTCTGGTGTTGTCGAAGTAAGACAGGAAACTTGGATGTGGTTTAACTGACTTGCACTTCCTACATGTTCTCTTGCCTAGAGGGACTGCATGACTTATTTTTTTCATGACACTGCAATGTGGTATGCAAGTAGAAACGAACTGTCAGCATCATGAGGTAATTGACACAATTGCAGCAAATCAGAGGAGGAGCGACATTCTGTTAGATCTGCCTGTGTGTCTGAGTATCTGTGGAGTAGTAGAACATCATCATTGGGACAGCGTCTAGACTGTGTGTGTGTGTGTATGTGTGTGTGTGTCTAACCTCTGTGTGTCTGAGTATCTGTGGAGTAGTAGAACATCATCATTGGGACAGCGTCTAGACTGTGTGTGCGTGTGTGTGTGTGTGTGTCTAACCTCTGTGTGTCTGAGCGTAGCTCGCCTGCTTCCCCAGGCCGTCCCAGGTCCAGGTGTTGCTCCAAGACCTGCTGTCTGAACTCTGACACCTGGTACTGACGATCCTCCTTCTCCTGGCGAAGCTTCCGTTGTCGCGCCAACCAGCGCTCCTCCTCATTGGTCCGCTGGAGCATCATGGCTGCAGTGAGTCCGGCGCCCAATCCGCCAGGCCCCAGGTAGAGGCCGTGGGTTGAGACCAGACCAGGAACGCCGTGATGCGACTGGCTCAGGGAGGAGTGGAGGCTTGGTGGCATTGGTTTCGGTGCTGGGAGGATGGGCTCTTTGGTTTTCTCTGAGAAGAGAGAGAATATTTGTTTTTATCTGTTCACTAATGAACTGTGATAGTCACACATGCTTATGGTACAGTATACGGTCAGACAGGTCTGTGCTTTATCATGTACCTGGTCGATTAGGAGTAAGTCTCTCAGGCTTGGTTCTGTCCTCCTGTCCTCTCAAGGCGTACAGCTCAGCCAGGTGATGACTCTCCATGGATTTGGACACCTGGAGCTCCTTCTCCCTCATCACTCTCTCCTTCTGCCTCTCCAGCTCCCTCTCCCGTTCTCTCTCCTTTTCTCTCTCCCGCTCTCTCTCCCGCTCACGTTCTCTCTCCCGCTCCAGTTCCTTTTCTCGTTCTCTCTCCCTCTCTCTTTCTCTCTCTCGCTCCTTCTCTCTCTCCACTTCACGCTCCCTCTCTTTCTCACGCTCTCGCTCACGCTCTCGCTCCCTCTCTCGCTGCCGGAGCTCATCTTCCATCTGGAGCCTGAGGATAAGAGATGGTCATTATGTTAATATTAAACCACAGACAGAGAGTCATTATGTTAATATTAAACCACAGACAGAGAGTCATTATGTTAATATTAAACCAGAGACAGAGAGTCATTATGTTAATATTAAACCAGAGACAGAGAGTCATTATGTTAATATTAAACCACAGACAGAGAGTCATTATGTTAATATTAAACCACAGACAGAGAGTCATTATGTTAATATTAAACCACAGACAGAGAGTCATTATGTTAATATTAAACCACAGACAGAGAGTCATTATGTTAATATTAAACCACAGACAGAGAGTCATTATGTTAATATTAAACCACAGACAGAGAGTCATTATGTTAATATTAAACCAGAGACAGAGAGTCATTATGTTAATATTAAACCACAGACAGAGAGTCATTATGTTAATATTAAACCACAGACAAAGAGTCATTATGTTAATATTAAACCACAGACAGAGAGTCATTATGTTAATATTAAACCACAGACAGAGAGTCATTATGTTAATATTAAACCACAGACAGAGAGTCATTATGTTAATATTAAACCACAGACAGAGAGTCATTATGTTAATATTAAACCACAGACAGAGAGTCATTATGTTAATGTTAAACCTCAGACAGAGAGTCATTATGTTAATATTAAACCACAGACAGATAGTCATTATGTTAATATTAAACCACAGACAGAGTCATTATGTTAATATTAAACCACAGACAGAGAGTCATTATGTTAATATTAAACCACAGACAGAGAGTCATTATGTTAATATTAAACCACAGACAGAGAGTCATTATGTTAATATTAAACCACAGACAGAGTCATTATGTTAATATTAAACCTCAGACAGAGAGTCATTATGTTAATATTAAACCACAGACAGAGAGTCATTATGTTAATATTAAACCACAGACAGAGAGTCATTATGTTAATATTAAACCACAGACAGAGTCATTATGTTAATATTAAACCTCAGACAGAGAGTCATTATGTTAATATTAAACCACAGACAGAGAGTCATTATGTTAATATTAAACCAGAGACAGAGAGTCATTATGTTAATGTTAAACCACAGACAGATAGTCATTATGTTAATATTAAACCACAGACAGATTCATTATGTTAATATTAAACCTCAGACAGAGAGTCATTATGTTAATATTAAACCACAGACAGAGAGTCATTATGTTAATATTAAACCACAGACAGAGAGTCATTATGTTAATATTAAACCACAGACAGAGAGTCATTATGTTAATATTAAACCACAGACAGAGTCATTATGTTAATATTAAACCTCAGACAGAGAGTCATTATGTTAATATTAAACCACAGACAGAGAGTCATTATGTTAATATTAAACCACAGACAGAGAGTCATTATGTTAATATTAAACCACAGACAGAGAGTCATTATGTTAATATTAAACCACAGACAGAGAGTCATTATGTTAATATTAAACCAGAGACAGAGAGTCATTATGTTAATGTTAAACCACAGACAGATAGTCATTATGTTAATATTAAACCACAGACAGATTCATTATGTTAATATTAAACCACAGACAGAGAGTCATTATGTTAATATTAAACCAGAGACAGAGAGTCATTATGTTAATATTAAACCACAGACAGAGAGTCATTATGTTAATATTAAACCACAGACAGAGAGTCATTATGTTAATATTAAACCACAGACAGAGTCATTATGTTAATATTAAACCTCAGACAGAGAGTCATTATTTTAATATTAAACCACAGACAGAGAGTCATTATGTTAATATTAAACCACAGACAGAGAGTCATTATGTTAATATTAAACCACAGACAGAGAGTCATTATGTTAATATTAAACCTCAGACAGAGAGTCATTATGTTAATATTAAACCACAGACAGAGAGTCATTATGTTAATATTAAACCACAGACAGAGAGTCATTATGTTAATATTAAACCACAGACAGATTCATTATGTTAATATTAAACCAGAGACAGAGAGTCATTATGTTAATGTTAAACCACAGACAGATAGTCATTATGTTAATATTAAACCACAGACAGATTCATTATGTTAATATTAAACCTCAGACAGAGAGTCATTATGTTAATATTAAACCACAGACAGAGAGTCATTATGTTAATATTAAACCACAGACAGAGAGTCATTATGTTAATATTAAACCAGAGACAGAGAGTCATTATGTTAATGTTAAACCACAGACAGATAGTCATTATGTTAATATTAAACCACAGACAGATTCATTATGTTAATATTAAACCAGAGACAGAGAGTCATTATGTTAATGTTAAACCACAGACAGATAGTCATTATGTTAATATTAAACCACAGACAGATTCATTATGTTAATATTAAACCTCAGACAGAGAGTCATTATGTTAATATTAAACCACAGACAGAGAGTCATTATGTTAATATTAAACCACAGACAGAGAGTCATTATGTTAATATTAAACCACAGACAGATAGTCATTATGTTAATATTAAACCACAGACAGAGTCATTATGTTAATATTAAACCACAGACAGAGAGTCATTATGTTAATATTAAACCACAGACAGAGTCATTATGTTAATATTAAACCACAGACAGAGAGTCATTATGTTAATATTAAACCACAGACAGAGAGTCATTATGTTAATATTAAACCACAGACAGAGAGTCATTATGTTAATATTAAACCACAGACAGAGTCATTATGTTAATATTAAACCTCAGACAGAGAGTCATTATGTTAATATTAAACCACAGACAGAGAGTCATTATGTTAATATTAAACCACAGACAGAGAGTCATTATGTTAATATTAAACCACAGACAGAGAGTCATTATGTTAATATTAAACCAGAGACAGAGAGTCATTATGTTAATGTTAAACCACAGACAGATAGTCATTATGTTAATATTAAACCACAGACAGAGAGTCATTATGTTAATATTAAACCACAGACAGATTCATTATGTTAATATTAAACCTCAGACAGAGAGTCATTATGTTAATATTAAACCACAGACAGAGAGTCATTATGTTAATATTAAACCTCAGACAGAGAGTCATTATGTTAATATTAAACCACAGACAGAGAGTCATTATGTTAATATTAAACCACAGACAGAGAGTCATTATGTTAATATTAAACCACAGACAGAGTCATTATGTTAATATTAAACCTCAGACAGAGAGTCATTATGTTAATATTAAACCACAGACAGAGAGTCATTATGTTAATATTAAACCACAGACAGAGAGTCATTATGTTAATATTAAACCACAGACAGAGTCATTATGTTAATATTAAACCTCAGACAGAGAGTCATTATGTTAATATTAAACCACAGACAGAGAGTCATTATGTTAATATTAAACCACAGACAGAGAGTCATTATGTTAATATTAAACCACAGACAGAGTCATTATGTTAATATTAAACCACAGACAGAGAGTCATTATGTTAATATTAAACCACAGACAGAGAGTCATTATGTTAATATTAAACCACAGACAGAGAGTCATTATGTTAATATTAAACCACAGACAGAGAGTCATTATGTTAATATTAAACCACAGACAGAGAGTCATTATGTTAATATTAAACCACAGACAGAGAGTCATTATGTTAATATTAAACCACAGACAGAGTCATTATGTTAATATTAAACCTCAGACAGAGAGTCATTATGTTAATATTAAACCACAGACAGAGAGTCATTATGTTAATATTAAACCACAGACAGAGTCATTATGTTAATATTAAACCTCAGACAGAGAGTCATTATGTTAATATTAAACCACAGACAGGGAGTCATTATGTTAATGTTAAACCACAGACAGAGAGTCATTATGTTAATATTAAACCACAGACAGAGAGTCATTATGTTAATATTAAACCACAGACAGAGTCATTATGTTAATATTAAACCTCAGACAGAGAGTCATTATGTTAATATTAAACCACAGACAGAGAGTCATTATGTTAATATTAAACCACAGACAGAGAGTCATTATGTTAATATTAAACCACAGACAGAGTCATTATGTTAATATTAAACCACAGACAGAGAGTCATTATGTTAATATTAAACCACAGACAGAGAGTCATTATGTTAATATTAAACCTCAGACAGAGAGTCATTATGTTAATATTAAACCACAGACAGAGAGTCATTATGTTAATATTAAACCACAGACAGAGAGTCATTATGTTAATATTAAACCACAGACAGAGTCATTATGTTAATATTAAACCACAGACAGAGAGTCATTATGTTAATATTAAACCACAGACAGAGAGTCATTATGTTAATATTAAACCACAGACAGAGAGTCATTATGTTAATATTAAACCACAGATTGACCGTGTGTGTTCTCAGGAACACAGGCCACTAAATGACCAACCCGTGGCCCTGTGCATTGTGCTATTAAACTCTGACCAGACTCTGTACTGCCTCTGCGTAGTCTGTACCCTCTGTCACATGTGGCAACAGAGGCCATGGAAAAGTACCTATCTGAGACCCTGCGACAGAGACACACGCTCCCTTCCTCTTCACCTGCCTCATCTAGACAGAGGTTTTGCACCCCTGCCTTCATTACAGAGCAGTTCATCTCATCAGATGCACGCGCTTTTTCACAGAGTTGGATCTGCAGAGCGCGTATAACTTGGTCCGTATCCGAGAGGGACACAAGTACAAGACTGCGTTCAGAACCAACACCGGGCTACAGGAGTAACTTGTTTTGCCATATGGTCTCATGAATGCTCCGTCAGTCTTTCAATCATTCAAGAATGAGATCGTCCAATGCATTTTAGGCTATTAGCCGGTCCTGTCGCCGTGGCATCAATGCAGGAAATGTTTGCCAATTTCAATTAGAATAGGTTTTATATGAACAGCTTTTTTGCCACTTTCCAAAACAGGCCAGTTGTATTGTAATGTTGGTCCAGTACACCATTACTCCACTCTCAACCACACAACTCTGTAGCTCCTTCAAAGTGATTGATGGCCTCTCTGTGGCTTCTCTTCATGTTTGAGCAATATTGAGTGTTCAACATGAGAGTTGAGAGAGAGCTTTTTCTTGACACTGTGTGTGGGTGGGTTAGTTTCCACTTCCTGATTACTGATTTAACTACCCTCACTGGCATGCCCAAACTCTTGGAAAGTATTTTGCTTTTCTTATCTAAGCTCTTGTATTAATGTATCTGTAACTTTTTGTAGAATGATCTCCTTCAACAGTTTGTTTTTTCACAGAAAACGTGACTGCAATTTCAATGGTTTATAAGTAGAGGCCAAGGGTATGGTAGCGGTAGCTTTATCTGTGTAAACCAGATTTAAATACGTAACAAGGACTGCATTGTTATAAAAAACATATATACATATCTTAACATAAAACCAACATCAACCACACAAAAATAGATATGGAGGGAGTTTTAAAATAAAATTTCAAAGAAATGTCAATATACCAATTGCAATTTAGTATTTGAGTAAATTGGTCATGGTCTTGAAATCGTTTGCAAGGCACTGTGTGTTTGTGTGTGTGTATGCATGTGTGTTTGTGTGTGTGTATGTATGTATGTATGTATGTATGTATGTATGTATGTATGTATGTATGTGTGAGTGTGTATGTGTGTGTATGTATGAGTGTGTATGTGTGTGTATGTATGAGTGTTTGTGTGTGTGTATGTGTGTGTATGTATGAGTGTTTGTGTGAGGCTATGTGTGTGTGTGTGTGTGTGTGTATGTGTGTGTGTGTGTGTGTGTGTGTGTGTGTATGTATGTGTGTGTGTGTGTGTGTATGTATGAGTGTGTATGTGTGTGTATGTATGTGTGTGTGTGTGTGTGTGTGTATGTGTGTGTGTGTGTGTGTGTGTATGTATGAGTGTGTATGTGTGTGTATGTATGTGTGTATGTATGAGTGTATATGTGTGTGTATGTATGTGTGTGTGTGTGTGTATGTATGTGTGTGTGTGTGTGTGTGTGTATGTATGAGTGTTTGTGTGTGTGTATGTATGTATGAGTGTGTATGTGTGTGTATGTATGTGTGTGTATGTGTGTGTATGTATGAGTGTTTGTGTGAGGTTATATGTGTGTGTGTGTGTGTATGTGTGTGTATGTATGTGTGTGTGTGTGTGTGTGTGTGTATGTATGAGTGTTTATGTGAGGACAGTACCTTTCAGACAGTCTCTCAGACTGCAGTGCAGATAGTGAGGGATGTGTGAGGTCTCCAGGGTAGCGGACTCCTTGTAGATGCATGTGGACAGCAGAAGGGTGTAGGGGGGGCAACCCGCCCCCTCCCTGGAGTTGGTAGAATGGTGACCTCAGAGCTGATAGACAGAAAGGATCATCCATCCTAAGAGAAGGAGAGGAGAGTGAGTGTCCTTGGAGCCTGTGATGTGAGGGAGGTGTTCACATCATTACCCTGACCTATGTCTCCATGGGGTTAGTCAGCCAACCTCTGTCAAATATCTTTAATCAGCCCAGCACATCCCTGCATAACAGCCTCTATACAACAGCCTCTATACAACAGCCTCTATACAACAGCCTCTATACAACAGCCTCTATAGACAGCCTCTATACAACAGCCTCTATACAACAGCCTCTATACAACAGCCTCTATACAACAGCCTCTATACAACAGCCTCTATACAACAGCCTCTATACAACAGCCTCTGTATATATCTCTCTGTTGTCACCCCCTCTTTCTAGCAGATTGTGTGTTTGGGGAAAACACATTAAGAAAGAAAAGTCGTAGTGTGAAAAAGAGGGAGTGTGTTATGTGTTATGTTGGAAAAGATACGGCATTGAGAGAGAGAACATGTGACTGTTAGAATGAGACAGGCAGAATGATATATATATAATAATATATATATGGTTGAGTGTCTCCACATTAACTCCATTACTGAGCTGTGCTGTGCTATGGCTCTCCCTCTCTCCCTCTCCCTCTCCCTCTCCCTCTCTCTCCCTCTGTCTCTCCCTCTGTCTCTGTCTCTGTCTCTGCCCCTGTCTCTGTCTCTGTCTCTGTCTCTGTCCCTGTCTCTCTCTCTCTCTCCCTCTCCCTGTCTTTCTCTCTCTCTCTGTCTCTCTCTGTCTCTCTCTGTCTCTCTCTGTCTCTGTCTGTCTCTCTCTCTCATCCTGTTGGGTCTCCCACACACCCGGTTCTGTAGCAAAAGCTAAAAAAGCAAACAGCACATCAAACACACATACTCACTCTTTCTCTCCTCACTAACACACTCACTCACTTGTTTACTCACAAACAACAAGATCAAACCTAAACCCAGCTAGGCATTACATCTCTTTCATCAATTCTACTGGACTTGTCATCAAACTGCCTGTGAGGAGAAACTTTGAGTGTAGAGACACTATGAGTAGAGGCTAACTGGGTCTTTCCCAGCATCCCTGGCGGTAATCAGGCTCATCTTTAAAGGAGGCATTTGGTCTCAGCATGACCCACTGCTAAAAAACTTTAAATCACACAACAATAAAAAACCTGACAAGTGGAATGGTTAGGCCTATGTAAAAAAAATTACTGTAGTTTCTACACAGCCCACAGTTTATTGACGTAAATACCCTCAAATTAATGTCTGGCTTCACTAACACAGATTGAGTTTTGTCCAGGACTAGCCATCGTTAACATCCAATGAACTGGTATACAGAGAGAAAACATTAAAACCCTGTCCAAATACTTATGGACTGCACTGTATACGTATCAGAAAAGTACTTTATATGTTGTCTATATGTTGGCAGTAATAGTGAAATGATAGTGTTTTACAGTAAGACTTCACTCCAGGGTTGTGACTGTTACTTAACTGAAATTGAAGAATATGACCCTGGAATATATTTTAAACATCTACTAAAAACTGTTGGACAGAACCCACCATAATAAAAACTCACATTTCCCCATTTATCATGGAGTGAGAGAGGAGGCTGACTGGCTGTAAATAAAACTATGTCCTTGTCATTGGCCTATCTTCCACATGGGGGCGACATTAAGTCAACAGCGATGCCCTGACTCACCTGTAAGTGGCGAATGAGGGGTGTGGCAGATAGGACGGGTGGTAGTAGGCGGCGGCGGCGGCTGCAGTGGCGGGGTCCAGGCCTAGGGGCAGTCCAGAAGGCATCCGGAGGTCCTCAGCTGTGGTGTATGGACGAAACCCCCGTAGGTACTCCTCTGGTACTCCACCAGGGGGCACTCCATGGGGCATCTGTCTGGGGATACTAGAGCGACGACAGGGAGGGAGACAGAGAAGGGATGAATCCCACTGTTCTTGTTCATAATGAACCACCTCATGGCAGAGGGTCATGGCACTCACTTGAGGGGCTGGAATCGTGCGTCCTGCATGACAGCTCCGGGGCTCAGGCCAAAGGCATAAGGGTTCCCCATGAGGTGAGAGACGGACGGCCCACCTTTCTCCTGCTGGTGGGGAACCTCCGACCCCACACGTTCCCGACTGGCCACACGGGGGCCCACGTCAGCCTGGGAGAAAATAGATAGAGAGACGAGGCAGAGACCAAACGCATAGAGAAAAAGAGGAGAGTGACAAAAAGAGAGCAGGGTGGGAGAAAGAGGAGGAGGAAAAGGGGAGAAAAGAGAGAAACCCAGGAGAGAGAGGGAGAGAGAGAGGGAGAGAGAGAGAGAAGTGTTAGTCATGGTTCCCGGGGGTCTGTGACCGACACGGTCCTCCACACACGGGCACATCCTTCATGGGATGAGGGGGGAGAACAGACCCTCTCTGGATCTCCGGCTTCCTCTCCCTCCCTTCTTCCATTCCTCCCTTGTTCTTACTGGCAACACCTCGACCAATCCTTCGTCCTCCACCCCCCCCCACAACATGACTGGAGAGCTCTCTTGTCATACTAAGTGAGGCAAGTCATCTGCTTTCTGTTGAGGACGCCACAAAATGGCAGACACATCTAAAGTCTCACATATCCGTCCCCTCCAAAAACACTAGCTCCTTTCCACTGCATCAACATGTTTTTACTGCAGTTGTCATATTTGACAGAAGGAAACAGAACATATTAGTATGTGGGTGGGGTCGATACTGAATCCCTAGTCTGGGCTTCTTACCCAGCGCTGACTTTGATCCTGACAACAGAGCAGTGGTGTGTGTCTGGATATGAGCCACGCTGGAACATCAACTGGCGCTGAAAACAAAGCCTACAGCAGCATCTGCTCTCTCTTTACCCTTCCATCTCTCTCTCTCTCTCTTTCCTCTCTCCCCTCCTCTCTCCTCTTTCCCCTCTCCACTTTCTTCTTCTCCTCTCCTCTCTCCCCCTATCATCTCTCTCCTTCTCCCTGTGTTTCTGCTCTCTCTCTCTTTCTCACTCCTCTGTCTCTCTGGCATCAGTCCGGGACTTCCTTTCCCCATCTCATAACAAATAAACCCACTGTTTCAGCCCGACAAAGGCAACCTGGAGAGGGGGACTGGGTGGGAATGGGGGGGAGTGGAGACAGATAAGATCGAAGACAGACAGGATGGAGACAGACCGGACATTCTACATACTCCACTATATGGAGCAGCCTCAAATATCACACCGGACCAGCCTCCACTATATGGAGCAGCCTCAAATATCACACCGGACCAGCCTCCACTATATGGAGCAGTATCAGCCTCTAATATCACACCGGACCAGCCTCCACTATATGGAGCAGTATCAGCCTCTAATATCACACCGGACCAGCCTCCACTATATGGAGCAGTATCAGCCTCAAATATCACACCGGACCAGCCTCCACTATATGGAGCAGTATCAGCCTCTAATATCACACCGGACCAGCCTCCACTATATGGAGCAGTATCAGCCTCTAATATCACACCGGACCAGCCTCCACTATATGGAGCAGTATCAGCCTCTAATATCACACCGGACCAGCCTCCACTATATGGAGCAGTATCAGCCTCTAATATCACACCGGACCAGCCTCCACTATATGGAGCAGTATCAGCCTCTAATATCACACCGGACCAGCCTCCACTATATGGAGCAGTATCAGCCTCTAATATCACACCGGACCAACCTCCACTATATGGAGCAGTATCAGCCTCTAATATCACACCGGACCAGCCTCCACTATATGGAGCAGTATCAGCCTCTAGTGACATCTATTCAGGAGACTGGGCCGTGTTCATAGACTGACAGTATGTGGCCTTTAAATTGCAGGGCTACAAAGGGGAAGAGTGAAGCAGCTGTTGAGGTCCAGCTCCATATCAGCGGTTAAGGATGTGTGGAGAAGGTGTTCTCTAATAGCCCAAGGTGTCCTGGCTTACAGAAACCACTGTAGTTATAGTGTGTCCCTGTCCGCTACCACAAAGAAAACAGTTCCCATCACCCAACCAATGACCTGCACTAACACAGACACGCTAACATCTAATATTAAATGCCTACAATATTAGGGGTTCTCTCACCCCCGCCCCATGGTCTCCCCCTAATCCCCCCCCCTCGACCCCCGACCAGTACTAATGGCTGTGTTAGCGTCAGGGAGGTGCGCGCTCCCTCTTCAATGAGCAGCCAACTGGAAAAGTGGTTCAGACATGTCAAAAGAAGTCAAAATCAGGAAGCAGCCAGAAACCAACCAACCCCCATCGGTCCACAGAGCTGTGAATGGTGGCCTTCTAGAGACAGTACAGATCTGCCAATTAGCACACACTCTACTATTATTTGTGGCAGGGCTGCTGACATTTAGCCTCTCACTCTCGCTTGCTGTGAGACGCACACACACACACACACACACACACACACACACACACACACACACACACACACACACACACACACACACACACACACACACACACACACACACACACACACACACACACACACACACACACACACACACACACACACACACACACACACACACACACACACACACACACACACACACACACACACACACACACACAAAACAGAGCCCATCTCTCGTACATTAAGTGCCATAAAATGTATTAGCGTAGGGTGAGTGGAGCCTGCCTTGCCTAGCTCCTAATATACCTGTAAATCAAGAAGAGAGGCTATGCTACGCTACGCTAGGCTGGCATCGCCTGCCTGGAAACAGCTTCCAACTGCCTCGCCATCTATCTGTCCACCTCTTTTCGAGTCGTGAAATGGCAGCGTCTATTTTTAAACAACATCTGTTAGGAGGGATTTTGTCTCTGTTTTTTATTTAATCATCACAGTGTTGGGAATCTTGAGATGGATGCAAATCCTTACATTGTTTCAAATATTTGTATGTATAGACGTGTGGATGGCGTTGGTGACAGATACTGTATCTGTTAAAAATACAAAGCCTGTTGTGACTGACGGCCAAACTGATTCAAACAAATGGTCACACAATGGCTAATACTGGAGAATGACAGATATACAAGCAGATATAGTAGCAGATATATAAGCACTAAGCAGATATATAAGCAGATGTAGTAGCAGATATAGTAGCAGATGTAATAGCAGATGTAGTAGCAGATGTAGTAGCAGATGTAGTAGCAGATACATAAGCAGATATTTAAGCAGATATATAAGCAGATATATAAGCAGATATATAAGCAGATATATAAGCAGATGTATAGCAGATGTAGTAGCAGATGTAGTAGCAGATGTAGTAGCAGATGTAGTAGCAGATGTAGTAGCAGATGTAGTAGCAGATATATAAGCAGATATATAAGCAGATGTAGTAGCAGATATATAAGCAGATATATAAGCAGATATAGTAGCAGATATAGTAGCAGATATAGTAGCAGATATAGTAGCAGATATAGTAGCAGATATAGTAGCAGATATAGTAGCAGATATATAAGCAGATGTAGTAGCAGATGTAGTAGCAGATGTAGTAGCAGATATACTAGCAGATATATTACCAGATATATTAGCAGCTATATTACCAGATATACTAGCAGATATATTAGCAGCTATATTACCAGATATACTAGCAGATATATTACCAGATATATTACCAGATATATTACCACAACCTGGACATATGTCCTCATGGCCTGTGTGTGTGTGTGTGCCTGTGTGTGTGTGTGCCTGTGTGTGTGTGCCTGTGTGTGTGTGTGTGCCTGTGTGTGTGTGTGTGCCTGTGTGTGTGTGTGCCTGTGTGTGTGTGTGTGCCTGTGTGTGTGTGTGCCTGTGTGTGTGTGTGCCTGTGTGTGTGTGTGTGTGTGTGTCTTTAGTGTGAGACCTTGTGTGGCCATCTTCAACAGACAGACACCACATACAAAAACTAGACTGCCCAGTGTAACTGTCTCCTATTCCTTCTCCCTCTATCCTCACTGAGAACAGAGCAACAGTTATGTGAGTAGACCGTTATGTGAGTAGACCGTTATGTGAGTAGACCATTATGTGAGTAGACCATTATGTGAGTAGACCATTATGTGAGTAGGCCGTTATGTGAGTAGACCGTTATGTGAGTAGACCATTATGTGAGTAGACCATTATGTGAGTAGACCATTATGTGAGTAGACCGTTATGTGAGTAGACCATTATGTGAGTAGACCATTATGTGAGTAGACCATTATGTGAGTAGACCATTATGTGAGTAGACCATTATGTGAGTAGACCATTATGTGAGTAGACCGTTATGTGAGTAGACCGTTATGTGAGTAGACCGTTATGTGAGTAGACCATTATGTGAGTAGACCATTATGTGAGTAGACCGTTATGTGAGTAGACCGTTATGTGAGTAGACCATTATGTGAGTAGACCATTATGTGAGTAGACCATTATGTGAGTAGACCATCCATAAGTAAAAGAAGAACCAGGAGCCAGAACAACACACAGACTATTGATGAACTGTTCCAATGTCTTTACTGGCAACCAGAAGAAGTGCAGAGATGGAGAGAATAATGTCTGTCAAAGACAACCTATCTGAGGCACAACACAGACCGAATACTTCCTGCTGCCTCTATCTGTGTTTGTGTCCTTGTTTCACCACAGTGAAAACCCCACAGAGACTGTAAACAAGGCCAATTTGATCATGTGTTGATGAACCAATCTGCAGCTCAGGGCCATGTTTTGGTTAAAGGTTAGGATTACAGTTCAGGATAGATTTATGGTTATTAATTATGTTCATGGGTTAGGTTGAGGTTTAGGGAAAATATCATTTTGAACAGAGCTTGTTTTGTTTCTGGCGACACATTTCCCTTCAAAGGTGGTGGTGTACTGTACTGCAGTCTAGATCTCAGTCAGGTCTGCGTGTCACTAAACGGCCTCTATGATCACTCTCCTATTGTTGTTTATGCACTGGACAGACAGGGTGACCCTATACAGGAAAGATGAGGTCAAAAGGGTCCACACACACACACACATTAATATGTGCATCGCAGTTTTCTTAGGAACATTTTGAGACAGACACAGCCCCATTTGTAAGCCACTGGGTCCTGGCCTGCCTGGTGAGATTTACACCTCACACACAAAGACATGACTTGAAATTGCTCATTAAAATGCCATTTCAAGCAGAATCAGAAACTGACTGTGGACATTTAGGTTAAATGTCAGTGCACCATGTCCTTCCACTCCTAAGCCTGTCTATCCTAGAGGTCCAAATCACTGTTTGGTTCTAACCTCATCCATCCAGCTTAATCATCCCATTACTTTGTCTCTCTGATCATCCCAGTTTTTCATCCCACTTCTCTGCAGGCTAATGCAAGCTGGGGCCTGAGGTCAGTGCACAGTGGCAGAAGGCCCAGTCCAGCCCAGCCCTACACAGTCCAGCCCAGCCCAGCCCTACACAGTCCAGTCCAGCCCTACACAGTCCAGTCCAGCCCAGCCCTACACAGTCCAGCACAGCCCAGCCCTACACAGTCCAGTCCAGCCCAGCCCTACACAGTCCAGCACAGCCCAGCCCAGCCCTACACAGTCCAGCACAGCCCAGCCCTACACAGTCCAGCACAGCCCAGCCCTACACAGTCCAGTCCAGCCCAGCCCTACACAGTCCAGCACAGCCCAGCCCTACACAGTCCAGCATAGGGGGGCAGTTTATTGACAAAATGTGATTTTGCGATATTGATCATGAATAACGCAATATTAATATAACGTTTGATATTCTTAAACATTATTCTTAAACTTAATGGGAAAATGCATCAAAATAGATTAACATATAAAAATGAGAAGTTTTACAACACAAGTGTTTATCTGAACTGACAGTGATACTGGACTGGTACAACAGAAATAAATAACAACAATGTCTACAAAACAGGACATGCTGTACTGGTGGTATAGTATAACAAATAACGATAAACAAAGAGCAAGTCTACAAGATAGGACATGTTAATCTGGACATGTTGTTCTGGTGGTACAGTATAAAAACAATATATAAAGACCATGTCTACAGTACTGGATATGTTGGAAAAGGAAACAATAAAAATGTGTATAAAAACAAGTGATAAGAAAATTCCGGGACCCATCAAAACACATGTAGCCTTTAGAAGACACAGGGCACTATCCTAACCAACACATGTAGCCTTTAGAAGACACAGGGCACTATCCTAATCAAAACACATGTAGCCTTTAGAAGACACAGGGCACTATCCTAACCAACACATGTAGCCTTTAGAAGACACAGGGCACTATCCTAATCAACACATGTAGCCTTTAGAAGACACAGGGCACTATCCTAATCAACACATGTAGCCTTTAGAAGACACAGGGCACTATCCTAATCAAAACACATGTAGCCTTTAGAATACACAGGGCACTATCCTAATCAAAACACATGTAGCCTTTAGAATACACAGGGCACTATCCTAATCAAAACACATGTAGCCTTTAGAATACACAGGGCACTATCCTAATCAAAACACATGTAGCCTTTAGAATACACAGGGCACTATCCTAACCAACACATGTAGCCTTTAGAAGACACAGGGCACTATCCTAATCAAAACACATGTAGCCTTTAGAAGACACAGGGCACTATCCTAATCAAAACACATGTAGCCTTTAGAATACACAGGGCACTATCCTAATCAACACACATGTAGCCTTTAGAAGACACAGGGCACTATCCTAATCAACACACATGTAGCCTTTAGAAGACACAGGGCACTATCCTAATCAACACATGAAGCCTTTAGAAGACACAGGGCACTATCCTAATCAACACACATGTAGCCTTTAGAAGACACAGGGCACTATCCTAATCAAAACACATGTAGCCTTTAGAAGACACAGGGCACTATCCTAATCAACACATGTAGCTTTTGGAAGACACAGGGCACTATCCTAATCAACACATGAAGCCTTTAGAAGACACAGGGCACTATCCTAATCAACACACATGTAGCCTTTAGAAGACACAGGGCACTATCCTAATCAACACATGAAGCCTTTAGAAGACACAGGGCACTATCCTAATCAACACATGTAGCCTTTAGAAGACACAGGCACTATCCTAATCAAAACACATGTAGCCTTTAGAAGACACAGGGCACTATCCTAATCAACACATGTAGCCTTTAGAAGACACAGGGCACTATCCTAATCAAAACACATGTAGCCTTTAGAAGACACAGGGCACTATCCTAATCAACACACATGTAGCCTTTAGAAGACACAGGGCACTATCTTAATCAACACACTGGTAAAGGCTACTGATTACAAGACAAGAACACTAGCATGTCAATCATAACTGGTTTAAGCTGTGAACGATGAGCTGTCACTATGTTCCCTCCTCTTCTAAATATTCTCTCGGAGTGCCAGCTGGTTGCAGTGATTCACAGGTACATTTTAAATGCAAAACGTCTTGTCACTGCGAGCACCATCTTTGATAGATTGTTTTAAATAAAGTAGTAAATGTATGACTTATTTATTACATAAACACAACGTGGTCATGACTCATATGAGGCATAAACAATTTATTAACAGTTTTTTTTAACTATGTTAAAACAAATTACAGCAACGAATGGCAAAACAGAAATAACATTTTATAAAAATGAGTCTATCTTTTTGGTTTTATTGAAATGTAATGTGGTTTATAGAAAAACTGCAATATCGTTGTAAAAAAGCAATTGATAATTTTACAGTCGTGGATGACGAATATTCCTTCTGTCCGATTTCAAGCTCTGGCTGCACCAACTTTATGCATGGTTTGTATAGCTCTGGGACTGGTAGCTGTTAGTAGTAGTAGTGTTATCCTCTGTGTAAAAGGGCCTCATGTCTTTGGCCATATTGGATGTGATGGTATTAATGGTTTCATTATGTTTCTTTGAATACTTATCGTACTTCATACCACTAGCAAAAGCACTCGCTAGCAATGTTTGTTTAGCCAGCTCTGGCATGTTACAGTAACAGGTTTGTAGCATTTTGTTTGGGATAATAATATGCACTCGTCTAGTCGAGAAGTGGCCTGTGGTGGTTTTTGAGATGAGAAAATAGGTGGGTTGCATTGCCTCTTATAACCATATGGCTTGTTTTGCAGAGTGCAAGAGCTTGTTGATATTGGCATATCTCCACAAATGAAACATAATATTACATACTTTACACAACATTTTTGATGTAATATTGCACAACGTGATATAGCGATAACGGTATTGAGTCAATACATTGTGCACCCCTAGACCAGCACAGCCCAGCCCTACACAGTCCAGCTTGTCCCAGCACAGCCCAGCCCACCCCTACACAGTCCAGCTTGTCCCAATAGAGCCCAGCACAGCCCACCCCTACACAGTCCAGCTTGTCCCAGCACAGCCCAGCACAGCCCAGCCCTACATAATCCAGCTTGTCCCAATACAGCCCAGCCCTACATAATCCAGCTTTTCCCAATACAGCCCAGCCCTACATAGTCCAGCTTATCCTAATACAGCCCAGCACAGCCCAGCCATACATAGTCCAGCTTGTCCCAATACAGCCCAGCACAGCCCACTCCTACACAGCCCAGCCCTACACAGTCCAGCTTGTCCCAGCACAGCCCGCCCCTACACAGTCCAGCTTGTCCCAGCACAGCCCAGCCCACCCCTACATAGTCCAACTTCTCCCAATACAGCCCAGCACAGCCCAGCCCTACACAGTCCAGCTTGTCCCAGCACAGCCCATCCCTACACAGTCCAGCTTGTCCCAGCACAGCCCAGCCCTACACAGTCCAGCTTGTCCCAGCACAGGCCAGCCCTACACAGTCCAGCTTGTCCCAGCACAGCCCAGCCCTACACAGTCCAGCTTGTCCCAGCACAGGCCAGCCCTACACAGTCCAGCTTGTCCCAGCACAGGCCAGCCCTACACAGTCCAGCTTGTCCCAGCGGAGGCCAGCCCTACACAGTCCAGCTTGTCCCAGCCAAGCCCGGGACTAATCAAACTGACAGCAGTGAGGGAGCAGATGGAGTGATGGGGAAGAGTGTGTGTGTGTGGGTGTGTGTGGGGAGGTCAGAGACAGAGATGGGGTGACGGAAAAGAGAGTGTGTGTGTGTGGGAAGGTCAGAGACGGAGCTGGTGTGACGGGGAAGAGTGTGTGTGTGTGTGTGGAGGTCAAATAGAGAGATAGGGTGACGGAAAAGAGAGTGTGTGTGTGTGTGTGGGGAGGTCAGAGACAGAGATGGGGTGAAGGGGAAGAGTGTGTGAGTGTGTGTGTGGAGGTCAGGGACAGAGATGGGGTGAGGAGGAAGAGTGTGTGTGTGGGGAGGTCAAATAGAGAGCTAGGGTGACGGAAAAGAGCGTGTGTGTGGAGGTCAGGGACAGAGATGGGGTGACGAGGAAAGTGTGTGTGTGTGGGGGGAAGGTCGGGAGAGAGCTGGAGTGATGGGAAAAGTGTGTGGCGAGGTTAGGGACAGAGGTGCCCGTGTTTTGGATGGTGAAATCTTCCTCTAATGTCTGCCCCCTCCTTTCTCTCTTTCTCTCTCTATCTCTGGTGATTTAGGAGAAAAACAGAGAGTCTTTGTTTGCAATACTGAGGATTGTGTGTACATGTGTGTACATGTGTGGGTACGTATGTGTGCGTGTGTACGTACGTGTGTGAGTGTGTACAAGTGTGTGTACGTATGTGTGTATGTGTACAAGTGTGTGAGTGTGTGCTTGACCCTGCCCATTGTGGTGTTGGTCTGTGTGACAGGAGGGTTTGATGCGCTCACTAGAGCAGTACAGAGTAAACAGGGAGAAGCACTGACACCAGCCCCCCCATCTCTCTCACCACACAGACCCTGAGCCTCCTTCAGCTGGGTGGCCTCGAACTGTCAGAGGCGCCACAAACCCCCCAACATGACCTTATCTGTTCCAGCATGACCCTGTGCATAAGCACACACACACACACACATAATATATGTGTTGCAGTCTGTGTGTCTGTGTCTGTCTGTGTGACAGTTTGTGTCGGTCTGTCTGTGTCTGTCTGTCTATTAGATTGTGTGTCTGTGTCTGTCTGTGTGACAGTTTGTGTCGGTCTGTCTGTGTCTGTCTGTCTATTAGATTGTGTGTCTGTGTCTGTCTGTGTGGCAGTTTGTGTCTGTCTGTCTTTGTCTGTCTGTCTATTACTTTGTGTGTTGTCTACACTGTCCAATAAGCGGGTTCTCTGTGTATAACAGCTTCTGTAAGCCCTCCCTTCACTCTCTAAGCCAATGTGATGACAGGGCTTTGACAGGATGGCTTCTCTGCCTCCTTCCCTCCCACCGATAGGAGGTCTGGCTGACCATTGACCCTTTTCCAGGTCAGTGCTAATGTGCGAGGCACGAGGTGAAGAGTGGTGGGGGTTAAGGAGGGAAAGGTTGCAGGGCATGAAGACAGGGGAACAAAAGGCCAGGATGCTTCCACACAGAAAGGCAAGCTGTTCCCCTGTCTCTGAACCACATGCCCTCTCCCCCCAACGTCTACCCCCGGTCTCCACCTTCCTCAGTCTCCTGGGATATGGTAGTGTTGTGACGCATTGATGAGCTGTGTGGAGAGTTGTGGAGGTGTGGAATGTGGAGCAGTATTGATGAGAGTTGTGGAGTGTGGAAGAGAGTTGAGGAGGTGTGGAGTGTGGAGGAGAGTTGAGGAGGTGTGGAGTGTGGAGGAGAGTTGAGGAGGTGTGGAGTGTGGAGGAGAGTTGAGGAGGTGTGGAGTGTGGAGGAGAGTTGAGGAGGTGTGGAGTGTGGATGAGAGTTGAGGAGGTGTGGAGTGTGGAGGAGAGTTGAGGAGGTGTGGAGTGTGGAGGAGAGTTGAGGAGGTGTGGAGTGTGGAGGAGAGTTGAGGAGGTGTGGAGTGTGGAGGAGAGTTGAGGAGGTGTGGAGTGTGGAGGAGAGTTGAGGAGGTGTGGAGTGTGGAGGAGAGTTGAGGAGGTGTGGAGTGTGGAGGAGAGTTGAGGAGGTGTGGAGTGTGGAGGAGAGTTGAGGAGGTGTGGAGTGTGGAGGAGAGTTGAGGAGGTGTGGAGTGTGGATGAGAGTTGAGGAGGTGTGGAGTGTGGAGGAGAGTTGAGGAGGTGTGGAGTGTGGAGGAGAGTTATGGTGTGTTGTTCCACTGCTCTGACCTCCACCATTAGCCTTAGAGCTGCGATAAAAGGGTTTAGAGGATGCCCATAATGCCTAATCCACTCCCTATCAAAGCTAGCAGTCTGACACACACACACACACACACACACACACACACACACACACACACACACACACACAGGGAGAGGGTTTATAAAGAAAGAGGAATGACGGGGTTATAAAGGACTAGGGTTAAGGAGGGAACTGGGGTTAGGGGTTATAAAGGACTAGGGTTGAGGACAGAGGACAGAGCTAAAACTGATTGGGGCAGGGGAGTGGGTTGGCTTGAGGGGCCCAGACACTGGCTGCCATTAAAGCTCTCACCTCAGTGGTCTGGTCGCAGCTGGTATTGTTAAACACACTGAGGGGGAGGGAGGGGGAAGAGTGGGCGAGGAAAGGAGGGGAGGGAGGGGGAAGAGAGGGCGAGGAAAGGAGGGGAGGGAGGGGGAAGAGTGGGCGAGGAAAGGAGGGGAGGGAGGGGGAAGAGAGGGCGAGGAAAGGAGGTGAGGGTGGGGGAAGAGAGGGCGAGGAAAGGAGAGGGCGAGGAAAGGAGAGGGCGAGGAAAGGAGAGGGCGAGGAAAGGAGGGGAGGGAGGCAGAGAGGGGGAGAAGCCTTCCTAGCACCTCCAGCATTGATACACGTAAGAAATATATGGTTAACATTCATACATTCTGCCATTCATTGGGTAACTGGGCAGCCAGAGAATCTGCTAGTCCCTCCTGAGGCTGTGTGTATCTCTGTGTGTATCTGTGTGTGTATCTGTGTGTGTATCTGTGTGTGTTTCTGTGTGTATCTCTGTGTGTATCTGTGTGTGTTTCTGTGTGTATCTCTGTGTGTATCTGTGTTTCTGTGTGTATCTCTGTGTGTATCTGTGTGTGTTTCTGTGTGTATCTGTGTGTGTATGTGTGTGTGTGACCTGTACAACATCCCTCTCCAGGGAATAACACATTGAAACGCTGTTTGACTGGATGAAGATGGAGGGAAGTATAGTGGTTGAACCATGATGTGTGTCAACAGATGACACAATGTAAAAAGAGCAATGTCACAGAGGGGAGTGCGTCACTGGGTGTGTCTCACCTGGCGTGCCTCGCTCCTCCACATGCCGTTGCTGGTCTTTGTGGGGGCGATGGTGACGACGGGCGGGGTGCTTGGCACGCTGTGGCCACCGGGTGGCACCAGGACTGGGCCCGGCCCCATGGGACCTCTCTTGGGTGTGCTCACCGGAGAACTGTGGTTGGTGGCTGGAGAGGAGACCGGGGATGATTCACTACTGATGGAAGAACCGGCTGTACAGAGACAGGAAAGGACATGAATACAGGATCATTATTATTGCACATTGCAACTAGACAACCACACAGTGGCTGTGCTTAATAGCTCTTAGATGACATGACAAGTTACGGGGCTAAAACACCTGATGCTAACATCATCTGTGGACTAGTGCCTGTGCTAGCATACCATAGCGTGTGCTAGCCTACCGTAGAGTGTGCTAGCGTACCGTAGAGTGTGCTAGTGTACCGTAGTTTGTGCCAGCATACAGTAGAGTGCGCTAGCATACCTTAGAGTGTGCTAGTGTGTCGTAGCGTAACATGTGTTAGCGTACCGTAACATGTGTTAGCGTACTGTAGCGTGTGTTAGCGTACCATAACATGTGTTAGCATACTGTAGCATGTATTAGATGCTCTGAAATCCAGTTCTGTGTCAGTGCACCATAGCCTAGCTTACACACAGGCTCAAGTGGATAGCGGCCATTACACAGTGACAGTGATCAGGATGAGCATCCCTGTGAGAGTCACACAGCCCTGACACACACATGACAGCCCCTTCGAGGAAACCCTGTGGAGTAAGGTCACAGTCTGGTCACATGGCTCTCACTCCTAAGTCTCATTTGATCCCATACATCTCATTTGATCCCATACATCCCACATGTCTCCAACCCGCACACCAGACAGCCCCCTAAACCTAACCTCTAACCCTCACACCAGACAGCCCCCTAAACCTAACCTCTAACCCTCACACCAGACAGCCCCCTAAACCTAACCTGTAACCCGCACACCAGACAGCCCCCTAAACCTAACCTCTAACCCGCACACCAGACAGCCCCCTAAACCTAACCTCTAACCCGCACACCAGACAGCCCCCTAAACCTAACCTCTAACCCGCACACCAGACAGCCCCCTAAACCTAACCTCTAACCCGCACACCAGACAGCCCCCTAAACCTAACCTCTAACCCGCACACCAGACAGCCCTAACTGTGCATGTAAACTGACTAAAAAAACATGAATTTGCTCATGTATGAAAATTTAATAAATTACTAATGAGACAAATATTGTTTAGAGATTTAATTAGTTTTTAAAAACGACTTAATGAAACACTCTGAATGGAAATGGTGGGTGCAGACGCTACAAGGATCTGTTAGAGAGAGAGTGAGAGAGTTAATGGAGCAGTGTGTGTGTGGGGTGAGAGAGGAGGAAGCATATCTTGTCTGGACAACAGCAATTAGTGGCCTAATCCCTCCCCCCACTCACCTCAGAGAACCATTACTCTCCTCTGGAAGACCAGGACAATCAATACCAGAACACTCAACTGGCTGAGCACAGTGGCACTTAATACAGCTCCACTGTCACACCTCATACACTCACAGAGACAGACACGGAGGAAGAGAGATCCACAAACTACCACGTAGGAGTAAAAAGGGGAGGGAAGGGCATGAGAACGGGGGATGGGGAGAGAGAGGGAAATCGGGCTAACAGATGAGTAGATTACCGTGAAGAGAGGGACGAGAGAGTGAGTGTGTGGCATAAAGGAGATGAAGCAGACATGCAGAATGATCATAGTATTCCAGACCTCTCCTCCCACAAGTTTGTCCTCCATCCATTCATTGTGGGTGTATGTGTGCGTGTGTGCGTGTGTGTGTATGTGTGCGTGTGTGTGTTTATGTGTGTGTGTTCGTTAAACAGAACTCTCTGTCCCTCTTTCAAGTTCAACTTCCCTTCTAATTCTTGTTGTGGTGACAGTGGTAGTTGACTGTTCATCCAGGGCAGATGAAGAATTAATATGCAGCCAATCTAAGTGGCACCAAACTAGAGTGGTAATGCCATACGCATATCCACAGTGACAGGGCCAGTTCTCTGTCCTCTACTGATCAGACAGTACGGGCCAGACTGAGAGTCCAGATCTGATCCAATCTAAGGTTGTATAAACTGCCTGTGTGGGTGTGTGTTTCAGTGCTGTCTTACTCAGTCAGTGTGTGTGTGTGTGTGTGTGTGTGTGTTTCAGAGCTGTCTCAGTCAGTGTTGTTTCAGTGCTGTCTTACTCAGTCAGTGTGTGTGTGTGTGTGTGTGTGTTTCAGTGCTGTCTCAGTCAGTGTGTGTGTATTTCAGAGCTGTCTCAGTCAGTGTGTGTGTGTGTGTGTGTGTGTGTGTGTGTGTGTGTGTGTGTGTGTGTGTGTGTGTGTGTGTGTGTGTGTGTTTCAGTGCTGTCTCAGTCAGTGTGTGTGTGTGTGTGTGTGTGTGTGTGTATGTGTGTGTGTGTGTCAGTGCTGTCTCATGACTGTGATTTATGTGGAAATCCTCTCTCCATTAACTCATCCATTACAAATACTTCTTTCAGACTGCCTCCATGGATGACAGCCCTGGATGACCCTCTGTGGGGGCACTGGGACACACACAGAATCACAAGAACACTCACCACAGACACACACACTCTGCAAACACACACACACACACAAATATACACACACACACAGCTCTGCACATCCCCAGCACCTAGTCCTTCAACCTTCAGCACCATCAACCAAATAAAGACATGCTCTTTTACCAGATGCTTTTATGAAACAGGACATATATTTGGTGGATGGAATTCATGCGTGGATTCAACATGAAATCAGCTCACTGCCAAGGCCCAAATCTGCACCCCACCAAGACCCCCCTCACCTCCACACCAACAGTTCTTCTACCACTCTTCTTCCTCCCTCTCCCTCCTCCCTCTCCCTCCCTCTCCTCCTCCCTCTCCCTCCCTCCCTCTCCTCCCTCCCTCTCCTCCTCCCTCTCCCTCCCTCTCCTCCTCCCCCTCCTCCTCCCTCCCTCTCCCTCTCCCTCTGTGCCTGTATTAGACCAACATCAGCACTTAATTAAACAGTACATTTCACACCTACTGTGCATGGCAGCACCGAGCCGATCCTGCCTCCATATGCCATAACCCCCCCCCCCCACACACACACACACACACACACACACACACACACACACACCAGCCACACAGCGCCTAGCCAAACTTGCCACCATATGCCATAACCCCAACACAAACACACACACCAGCAACACAGCACAAAGCCCCAAACTGCATCAGGGTGTGGGGGTGGAGAAAGAACAAGAGTGTGTGTTTCGTGTTCTTGTGTGTACGTGTGTACGTGTTCATGTGTGTACGTGTGTACGTGTTCATGTGTGTACGTGTGTACGTGTTCATGTGTGTACGTGTGTACGTGTTCTTGTGTGTACGTGTGTACGTGTTCATGTGTGTGTACGTGTTCATGTGTGTACGTGTTCTTGTGTGTACGTGTGTACGTGTTATTCCTTATGGTGTTTGTTGTTTTGCATAACTGTGGGCGAGAGAGTTAGAGCAGAACCCTGAACAAGTCCCCTATGTCAGCTGTTAAAAACTCAGAGTGACCATATTATCCAAACCCACAGGGAAATCCTGTGAAGGATAAAAATAGATGAAAAGAAACAACAAATAGCAGAACAGTCGTACTCTGTCAGAGATACTAAAAAACAACTCCTGGTCAAAAACAGGCCCAGTGACTACCAATTGGTTATCGAACAAGAAATACGCTAAAAGACATGGCTGCCCACAGGGAGTGTGTAGTCAGAAGGGGAAACGAAGGGGAAACAGAGATGCGCTTCCTCCTCCGATCGCTAAGACATGTTTTTGAGCACAAAATGACGTTCTTTGAAGACATTACCCTATGTATTCCACATTCGTAATTATTAATCCTAGGTGATTCATGTAATAGTTCCGCAGCTCTTACTTGTCTGCTCGGCCTGAGAGACACTTAGTGATTGCCTCACTGTTTGTATCAATAAGATTTCATTCAAATCCACATCATTAACATGTGCTATGGTAAATATTATTGATACTATTTTATCTTAGCCTTCATGAAGCTAATGCTAAAGAATGTAGTTTGATGATGATAGTGGTTACTGGAGTGTTGTTACTTGGTTGTAGAGATGTTAGTGGTTGTGATAATAGCAGTGCAGATTCAACCAATTGATCTCCCTTTTATGTTAGTCTAGTTTGCAGACATTCACAGCTCTTATGCCTGCACACATGATGTGACAAAATGACCTCAACTGACTGAATGCAGAGTGTTGCAAAAATATCTTCAGAATTTGCAAAAAATGCATGCAGAGCAAAATCAGAATGACAACCACTTTTATTAACATTTCTTAACTTTCTTTGCATGTTTATTATTTTACTCCTTTGTCATTTAGAATATATACACAATGTTACCAAATATTTACTTGAAAAGACAGCTCTTTACATTACAATTGAATTAATCAGAGAAATAGAGAGAGAAAGATGGAGAGATAAAGAACGGGATAGAGAAAGAGAGGAAGAGAATTGGGAAAGGGAGAGAAAGATGGAGAGATAGAAAATAGGATGGAGAGAGTGAAAGTGAAAGAAACGAAAAGGGGAGCGAGTGAGAGTGTATATAGAAGGACACACACACACACACGCACACACGCACACTAAAACTCACACACACAGCCATCGTTAATACTACAGTGGCTTTTGTTCAATTAACCAGTCAGTCAGTCAGCATGAACAGATGAGATCAGTCTAGATAATAAGAATGAAGTGTGTTAACCTATGTATTTGTGTTCCATATGTGTGTAAGTGTACCCTGTGTGTTGACCTGTGTGTGTGTCCTGCACGGTGTGCTTTGTGTGTGTGTCGATGTGCACTGTATATTCTCTACTCTGCTGGAATAAAGGTATCCATCACCTTCTGACAACATTAAATACATAGAGTAAGTCATTAGACAGGACTACGTGTGTGTTATTGTATATGTAAATGTCTAAAAGGTTAATGGAGAACAACGGTAGAAACTTTTAGGTTTAATACCTAAACTTAACCATCACGTTTGCCAAAAACTGGAAAATCAATACTATTCCCATTTTGCTCCCACCTTGTGGAAGTTAGATGAATTACAGCAACAGTAGTTCATATTCAAACCAACCTTACTTTTATCACTTTCAACCAACTTACAAAAGCTTGAAATAGTTGTATATACAAAAATAGAAACCTAAATGGCACAATGATTCCCACACTATTGAGTGCTACGTGTTTTACATGATTGACTCCAACAGAAATTGAGTGAACCATTTACTGTTTTAGCAACAAGGGTTTAGGTTTTTTGATCTCAACTTAAGTTTTCAAATTCATTTAATTTAAGGAGGTGTTTTTGTATGCAACCAAAATCCTTTCTTGTGAATAGATGTTCTAACATGACTAAATGTAATTCCTAACCTTGATAACATTGTATTTGCAGGGACTATGCTTACTCACTCACTTCTCAACCAGTATTTCAGCTATACTTGGTTTTGCTTTCACTCTACCCCCCGGACAAACATCTGTGTGTTACAATAAGTGTGATGTGGTCTCTAAGTGGAGGTTGTAGCACAATCCTACCCTGGTAGCGCCCTGGCCCAGTGAAGGCCATCAACACCAACAGCATGGGGCCTAATCTGGCTTTACCTCAGATGGTGACTCACACATCCTCACACAGTGTCTTTATCTATACCCACCAGACAGACACAGTGTCTTTATCTATATCCACCAGACAGACACAGTGTCTTTATCTATACCCACCAGACAGACACAGTGTCTTCATCTATACCCACCAGGCAGACACAGTGTCTTCATCTATACCCACCAGGCAGACACAGTGTCTTTATCTATATCCACCAGACAGACACAGTGTCTTTATCTATATCCACCAGACAGACACAGTGTCTTCATCTATACCCACCAGACAGACACAGTGTCTTTATCTATACCCACCAGACAGACACAGTGTCTTTATCTATACCCACCAGACAGACACAGTGTCTTTATCTATACCCACCAGACAGACACAGTGTCTTCATCTATACCCACCAGACAGACACAGTGTCTTTATCTATACCCACCAGACAGACACAGTGTCTTTATCTATACCCACCAGACAGACACAGTGTCTTCATCTATATCCACCAGACAGACACAGTGTCTTTATCTATACCCACCAGACAGACACAGTGTATTTATCTATACCCACCAGACAGACACAGTGTCTTTATCTATACCCACCAGACAGACACAGTGTCTTTATCTATACCCACCAGACAGACACAGTGTCTTTATCTATATCCACCAGACAGACACAGTGTCTTTATCTATACCCACCAGACAGACACAGTGTCTTTATCTATACCCACCAGACAGACACAGTGTCTTTATCTATACCCACCAGACAGACACAGTGTCTTTATCTATACCCACCAGACAGACACAGTGTCTTTATCTATACCCACCAGACAGACACAGTGTCTTTATCTATACCCACCAGACAGACACAGTGTATTTATCTATACCCACCAGACAGACACAGTGTATTTATCTATACCCACCAGACAGACACAGTGTATTTATCTATACCCACCAGACAGACACAGTGTCTTTATCTATACCCACCAGACAGACACAGTGTCTTTATCTATATCCACCAGGCCGACACAGTGTCTTTATCTATACCCACCAGACAGACACAGTGTATTTATCTATATCCACCAGACAGACACAGTGTATTTATCTATACCCACCAGACAGACACAGTGTATTTATCTATATCCACCAGACAGACACAGTGTATTTATCTATACCCACCAGACAGACACAGTGTATTTATCTATACCCACCAGGCAGACACAGTGTCTTTATCTATATCCACCAGGCAGACACAGTGTCTTTATCTATATCCACCAGACAGACACAGTGTCTTTATCTATATCCACCAGACAGACACAGTGTCTTTATCTATATCCACCAGGCAGACACAGTGTCTTTATCTATACCCACCAGACAGACACAGTGTCTTTATCTATATCCACCAGACAGACACAGTGTATTTATCTATATCCACCAGACAGACACAGTGTCTTTATCTATACCCACCAGACAGACACAGTGTATTTATCTATATCCACCAGACAGACACAGTGTCTATTTTCTGGGGAGTTTTCTGTTACGTTTGGATAAATAAATACCTTGACTTATTTACTGTGCGTGTGTGTGCCATTGTGTGTGTGTGTGTGTGTGTGTGAAAGTTCCTGCACCTCCCTCAGATTAAGACAACTGGAAAGAGCAACGCATGTACATGTATACATTCACACACCTGGTTGAGGCAGAGATGAGACAGACAGAGGCAGAGATGAGACAGTCAGAGACAGAGATGAGACAGACAGACTGACAGAGGCAGAGATGAGACAGTCAGAGACAGAGATGAGACAGACAGACTGACAGAGGCAGAGATGAGACAGACTGACAGAGGCAGAGATGAGACAGACAGAGGCAGAGATGAGACAGTCAGAGATGAGACAGACCGACAGACAAAAGACAGAGATGCGACAGACAGACAGACAGACAAAAACATAGATGACAGAGAGAGATGAGAAAGTGTGACAAACAAAGAGAGATGATAAAGAGAGATAGACAGAGATGAGACAGAGACAGAAGTGAGACAGACAAAAACATAGAGAGAGAGACGAGAAAGTGAGATGGACAATGAAACTAAACTAGGAAACAGCAGCCATGTTGATGTGACACACATCTGACCCTGCTCTGGAAACACAACCTCTAACTGTCTGTCTAAACACACAACCATAGTATAATGTGGATCTGAACACACAACAACCTCTAACTGTCTGTGTAAACACACAACCATAGGATAATGTGGATCTGAACACACAACAACATCCACCTGTTGTCTGAACACACAACAGCAATCAACATTCAAGTGAACTGCGCTAATCCAATCCAGTGTGAAAATCCCTGTACTACTATACGCATTTTAAAACACAGAACAACACACACACACACACAATGACTTCTGACTTCTGAGTCAGGGTTGTAAGGGGTTAGGTTACAGGGGTCAGAGCCAGGGTCCACGAGGACAGCCGGTTTGTAAATGAGCTTAGCCTCAAGGTAGGAGGAGAAGGGGTAGGTCAGGCTAGAGGACGAATATGCTTCAGTTGAGTCGTTAACCAGAGGAATGGCAATAATAACAGTGGGAACATTAGACACACTATCTCCATCACTACGATGTCCTCACCACGGGGCTCTTCCGCCTGTTTGGCCAGCTTACGGAGGGCTGCAGCAAATCCAGAGTGAGCGGACTGGGCCGCCTGGCTCCCATTGGCTACGATAGATCCACTGAGGGGCGATGGGGTGAGGGGACTGACCGTCGCCGTGGTACGAGTTGCCGTGGAGATCATTCCTAAGGAAGGTGACTTTGGCTCATGGCTCATGCCTGGGGAGAGAGGACAGGGAGCTGGTTAGAGAGAGACAGTGGACTCATGGGGGTAATGTAGAAAGTGCCTGTAGATGACTGGCAGTCTGTCAGACTACCTTATGTGGCGGACACTCCAGTGATACAACACTCTGGATGTTAGAAAACACACAGACAACACGTACACACAACACACAGCACACACACACACACACACACACACACACACACGTGAGAGCTGAGTCTTCCGGAGCCCAAGCCTGTCTGTGTGTCTGACAGCTGGGGGGGGTTGGGAATAAAGGATAAAGGTCACAGGGTGTGTTGACCCCCATCTCCTGGGGCCGCTCTGTCTGTCTACCCCTGACCACACAGCAGCTCTACTGAGACCAGAAGAACCATTGGAGAACTGTGAACAATTAGACATGTTCTACTGTATATGTGCCAGACCACACTCATTGGAACCAGTATGATAATTTAATCATAATATTCACTGCTATTATAGACATGCTGGTGAATGTAAAGAGCATTCCCATTATTATAGACACGCTGGTGAATGTAAAGAGCATTACCATTATTATAGACATGCTGGTGAATGTAAAGAGCACTACCATTATTATAGACATGCTGGTGAATGTAAAGAGCATTACCATTATTATAGACATGCTGGTGAATGTAAAGAGCACTACCATTATTATAGACATGCTGGTGAATGTAAAGAGCACTACCATTATTATAGACATGCTGGTGAATGTAAAGAGCATTACCATTATTATAGACATGCTGGTGAATGTAAAGAGCACTACCATTATTATAGACCTGCTGGTGAATGTAAAGAGCATTACCATTATTATAGACATGCTGGTGAATGTAAAGAGCATTACCATTATTATAGACCTGCTGGTGAATGTAAAGAGCACTACCATTATTATAGACATGCTGGTGAATGTAAAGAGCACTACCATTATTATAGACATGCTGGTGAATGTAAAGAGCACTACCATTATTATAGACCTGCTGGTGAATGTAAAGAGCACTACCATTATTATAGACATGCTGGTGAATGTAAAGAGCACTACCATTATTATAGACCTGCTGGTGAATGTAAAGAGCATTACCATTATTATAGACCTGCTGGTGAATGTAAAGAGCATTACCATTATTATAGACCTGCTGGTGAATGTAAAGAGCATTACCATTATTATAGACATGCTGGTGAATGTAAAGAGCACTACCATTATTATAGACATGCTGGTGAATGTAAAGAGCATTACCATTATTATAGACATGCTGGTGAATGTAAAGAGCACTACCATTATTATAGACCTGCTGGTGAATGTAAAGAGCATTACCATTATTATAGACATGCTGGTGAATGTAAAGAGCATTACCATTATTATAGACCTGCTGGTGAATGTAAAGAGCACTACCATCATTATAGACCTGCTGGTGAATGTAAAGAGCACTACCATTATTATAGACCTGCTGGTGAATGTAAAGAGCATTAGCATTATTATAGACCTGCTGGTGAATGTAAAGAGCATTACCATTATTATAGACATGCTGGTGAATGTAAAGAGCACTACCATTATTATAGACATGCTGGTGAATGTAAAGAGCATTACCATTATTATAGACATGCTGGTGAATGTAAAGAGCATTACCATTATTATAGACCTGCTGGTGAATGTAAAGAGCATTACCATTATTATAGACATGCTGGTGAATGTAAAGAGCACTACCATTATTATAGACATGCTGGTGAATGTAAAGAGCATTACCATTATTATAGACCTGCTGGTGAATGTAAAGAGCATTACCATTATTATAGACATGCTGGTGAATGTAAAGAGCATTACCATTATTATAGACATGCTGGTGAATACCATTAAAGACCTGCACATTACCATTATTATAGACCTGCTGGTGAATGTAAAGAGCACTACCATTACTGGTGAATGTAAAGAGCATTACCATTATTATAGACCTGCTGGTGAATGTAAAGAGCATTACCATTATTATAGACATGCTGGTGAATGTAAAGAGCACTACCATTATTATAGACCTGCTGGTGAATGTAAAGAGCATTACCATTATTATAGACCTGCTGGTGAATGTAAAGAGCATTACCATTATTATAGACATGCTGGTGAATGTAAAGAGCATTACCATTATTATAGACATGCTGGTGAATGTAAAGAGCATTACCATTATTATAGACATGCTGGTGAATGTAAAGAGCATTACCATTATTATAGACATGCTGGTGAATGTAAAGAGCACTACCATTATTATAGACCTGCTGGTGAATGTAAAGAGCATTACCATTATTATAGACCTGCTGGTGAATGTAAAGAGCATTACCATTATTATAGACATGCTGGTCGTTGCCCACTGATAATTTTACGTTCAATATTTGCTCCATTACGGTCAACTAGGGCTGGGTAAGGGTAATTAATGTAATTTTAGATTTCAATTATGATAATGCCTCCAACGGTCATAAAAACTAAATAATCTATCTAAATTGATTATCATGCCACATTTATTTTTTTCTTTACCACAGTGTCCTTTTGTCTAACGGATTAAGGCAACTGGTAAACACTTTGTAGAACCGTTACGTGATCGCAACATCGTTTAACCAGAGTAGCACTGGCTGCCCTGTATAATAAGTGCCGTAAGGAAGTTGCAAATGATGTATCTAACCAAATAGTTTGCCACTACTACAGACATGTGGTCAAGCCGTACCATGGAGCCGTATATCAGTCTAATAATTCGTTACATTAACGCCCATTTCAATTGAAGACTACGTGTTCCCGAATGGCATTTTTCTGGCTAATTACCTTTAAGATGACAGTTACTGTCACGAAATGCTAGGTGCAACAAAACAATATAAACACTGAATGAAAATCTAAACACTGAATGGAAAAGAAAGTATGCACTGTGGCGACTACTAAATTCAACAAAACCGCGACATAGTATGAAAAAACAGCACTCACAGACATAGACACGTAACGTTAAATAACGCAAAGCAATGTGAAAAACAAACCAGCGAATTAAATAGACCTCCAGATTACACACACAAAACGGGTGAACATCATGAAACCTAAATCAAACAAATAACAGGTGGCCAAATAAAACCACCCCATGGAGTGAGGAAAAAAAGTCCTCAACCTTGTGAAGTTACTGACTGGAATATGTTGAATATTGTCCAAGTTCCACTGCACTACAACATAAAGTCTTTTTTTTACCATTTTTAGAAATGGATCAAATGTTTAGTAGGTTCAGTTGGTTTTGTAGTGGACATAGTGGATCTTATGTTTTTCAGTTAAATTATATTCAGGGAAATCCACTGTTAAAAATACAATAAAAAGTTATTTAAATAAATGCATGGTGTTTCCTAAGTCAATTAGTAACTGGTGTTTAATAATCGTGATTTCAATTATGACCAACATAATCGTGATTATGATTTTTGCCATAATCAATACGGTCAACCTGCTGATTTTACACTGTGTGTTACAAATTTACCAACTAGTACCATCCACTTTGACTCAACAAACCGACCACCTTCAGTAGATGTATTGATGTGTCAGTTTTGGCCTGCTTCTTGAATCACAGATAAATACAATGTTAATCTGCCCATGGTAACCCTGCTTCAATCCCTGCTACAATCCTTTCTTTTTAAATAAAGAAGTAAACATTACACACACTAGAGTTTAAAACGGATGAATACATTCCAAATGTTCCATAGTTGTAATAATGAGATATTGTGACCTTTCTAATCCGGCTGTAATATCTGGAGGGTTAGGTTGTACTATGTGGTTACTTCAGTACAATAATGCATCCAGAGTGTCAATTGGTTGTATGTCCCATTTAGTGAACTTATGGATGATTAGGGAACACCAGACTGTGTAGAAAGGCTTTCTCGTCTCATGTCAGTCACAGCCTTGTTGAATTCACCTTGTGTGTTTGTTTGATCATAGCCAACACAGTGGTCCTCTCATCTGGACATGTTTTGGAACACCATTATTTCTGTCTTAGCTGCCAAAGCCCAAGTATGATTTTTCCAGAACATGTAGGTGCTACTGAAGGCGCTGGTCGGGTTTGGATAGACGGACCATATCATCTGTAAATAGACATTTTATTTCAGACTAAGGATGGGTGCTGCATACTTTATTTGTACTCTTGTCAATTCAATCATAATTAAATCTGACCAATGCAAGTACGCGTAATTAAATCTGACCAATCACAATATGCATAATTAAATCTGACCAATCACAATATGCATAATTAAATCTGACCAATCCCAGTGTGTATACTTACATCTGACCAATCACAGTATGCATACTTACATCTGACCAATTACAGTATGCATACTTACATCTGACCAATCACAGTATGTATACTTACATCTGACCAATCACAGTATGCATACTTACATCTGACCAATCCCAGTGTGCATACTTACATCTGACCAATGCAAGTATGCATAATTAAATCTGACCAATGCAAGTATGCATAATTAAATCTGACCAATCACAATATGCATAATTAAATCTGACCAATCACAATATGCATAATTAAATCTGACCAATCCCGGTGTGCATACTTACATCTGACCAATCACAGTATGCATACTTACATCTGACCAATTACAGTATGTATACTTACATCTGACCAATCACAGTATCGTTACTTACATCTGACCAATCACAGTATCGTTACTTACATCTGACCAATCCCAGTATGCATACGTACATCTAACCAATCACACAAACCATGAGGTGACCCTGTACAGACTATAAAACTGAAGTATAAATGAACCATTATGGTGATATTCAACAGTGTATTCTCTCTGCCGTGTAATGGTTAGTTATAGTAGATTTGAGAATCCCATTCAATTAGGTATCAATGAAGTGTAACCGTGATTTTCTAGGTTTAATTATTATATCGGATCTGCATGCATGTGGAGTTTGGTGTTGTACTCTGGAGATACTTTCTCTTTTTCACTCTTTATTCCATAGGTCTTATTCACTTCTGCTCTGTTTAAGTTTTGCTGCGTTAGATTTACGAGCACTTTGTAGGGGTGAGGAGAGAGGGGGTCTCTCTGTTTAGGGGTGTAATGGGACACTTAGATCAAAGCCTAGGGGTGGTCCATGATCCTTGAATGCCCTAAAGCAGCGTGCCAAATCCCAGAACACACACACACAGACAGACACAGACACACACAGATCCTCATTCTAATACATTGCCAAATAACAAAATTAAACCTATTAACTAAACACACACATCACAAACATCCCTTTACCCAACAACCCAGTAGTCCCAGTTAATCGATCAAATGAAATCTAACCATCCCTGTCATATCAACATCCCAAAACCTACAACACAGTTACTCAAATCACACGCACGCACGCACACACACACGCGCACGCGCACACGCACACGCACACGCACACACACACAGTATTCAGTATTTATAGCAGTATTAGACAGTAGAGTTATATATAGGTCCACCCCGGAGCATGACAGGTCTATTAAAAGACCCACTCTCTGCTTGGTCAAAGGGGCAGCACTGTGTGTGTGTGTGTGTGTGTGTGTATGCTGGAGCAGAGTGGAACAGTAGATGTCAGAGGATCAGTGAAGTGGAGGTCATGTATATGTGGAGTAACAGGAGTGACAACACCTCTGCTCTGTGCTGCCCATAACCTCACATTCACCCAATGGACTCCCAGTGAACCCCAGGCAATGTGATTAATAATGAAATTAACAATGAGCTCACTCTCTCTGCGCGCGCACACACGCGCACACACACACACACACACACACACACACACACACACACACACGCATATACACACAGGCGCACACGCACACAGCAACAACCAGACACACACACACACAAGCGTGCACGTTAAGACGAGCACACAAACAGCCGCCGCTTAGTTCATTGCTGTGACCTCATAACGACTCTGTAGCCCTGCTTCCCCCTACCTTTTCTCACTCACCCACACGCCCACACGCCCACACACACACACACACACCCACACACACACCCGCCTGCCCATGAACACAGCCGTAGTTTTTTTCAAAAGAGAGAATGAGCGTTCTATGTCTAAACCAGGAACTTCACGATGATAATAATATTATCTACTGTTCGAGGAACCCACAATATATGTAGTAAGAAACACTGCCATTATGTTAGCGCACACACACACACATCTCTCTCTCACACACACATCTCTCTCCTCTCTCTCTCACACACACATCTCTCTCTCCTCTCTCTCACACACACACATCTCTCTCCTCTCTCTCACACACACATCTCTTTCCTCTCTCTCTCACACACACACACATCTCTCTCCTCTCTCTCTCACACACACACACACATCTCTCTCCTTTCTCTCTCACACACACACACATTCACACACACATACACAGGGCTATCTGGCGGTTCTCCACCCCCCACAGAGTAGCAGACAGAAAGCTGAGCACTGAAGCTCCTTACTGCACAAAAGACTGGAGCTCCCCGGTTCTCCCATCGCTGCATCTTCAGCCAAGCCCAGCACATAGACATATCCAGGAGACAAACCATCTTCTACACCTCCTCACTGTCGCTCCTCTTTCTCTATTTTCTTCCCTTCCTCTATTTCTCCCTGTGCTGTCCTTTCTTTATTGCCGCTCGATTGGTCGCTCACAAAGACCGTTTGGAGCTTATCTAACAAAGCAACGCCACACTGCTTCTCTCTCTCTCAGTCTCTCTCCCTCTCTCTCTCCCTGCCCTCCTCACCACCCTCTCTCACCGTCGCTCTCTCGCCGAGTGAAAACAGAAATTCTTAGCCTAGCAGCTGCTGCGATGTCACATGACCTCCCCCCCTCCCTCCCTCCTGCTCTTCCCCTCTCAACCTATAATTCCTCAGCCACTGGGAGATAACAGAGGCATGCATGCCCTGCCAAGGGGAGAGGGGGAGGAGAGACGGGGGGGTGGAGGGAGGGAGGGGAGGGCTGGCTGTGTGTGTCAGCTGCCTCTTCTTCCCCACACAACCCTGGTCATCACATCTGACCCCACTGTCGGGGGTGGGGGGTGCTGACAACCTCCCTCCCCCTCCCTCCCCCCTCCCTCTCCTTCCTCTGGCCGTTATCTAGTCAAGAGGAGAAAGATAAGACAAAAAACGAAATACAGAGATGGAAGATACAAACATAGTTTTGAATCTGCTGGTGTAATTTTCCACTTGCTATAAACAAATGTTTTCAAGGCAAATATAGCCCTTTTTAAGTAAAATATAGGGAGAGATAAAGAGAAATACAGAGAGAGTTAAGTCAGATATTTAAACAGGGATACTAGTATTACAATCATCAACAAAACATATGTATCATTGTATTTACTCTTGTGGAATTCTCATTTCAGGTTTTTTTTGTTAAATATTCATTTTATAATATTCTATTATTTTCCACTTGCTTGGGCAATTTAAACGAAACATCTCCAATGCCAACAAAGCTCCATTTAATATAAATGAAATGACAAATGGATGAAGATGAGAGAAAACAAAACAAGAAAGAAAGAAAAAGAGAAAGAGAGGAAAAAAGGGAGAGAAGAGACAGAATGCCAGAGGCTAAGGTTTGGCATGTTCTGGCTTGTGTTACTCAGACATAGCCCCCAAAGCTACACTGCTAACACACACACACACACACACACACACACCTCATCTCAGTGAGTCCACACCCCTCCACCGACACACATTTTAGCAAACTAAACAAACCCAGCCAGGCTCATGTTGGGATCCGACAGCTTGGCTTCCAGTGGGAGAGAAAACAGCTTTGATCCGTCCTCTTATCATCAACACAGAGCACACACAACACTTAACTGCCAGTAGAGACCTTTATACCACACACACAACACTTAACTGTCAGTAGAGACCTTTATACCACACACACAACACTTAACTGTCAGTAGAGACCTTTATACCACACACACAACACTTAACTGTCAGTAGAGACCTTTATACCACACACACAACACCTAACTGTCAGTAGAGACCTTTATACCACACACACAACACTTAACTGTCAGTAGAGACCTTTATACCACACACACACAACACTTAACTGTCAGTAGAGACCTTTATACCACACACACAACACTTAACTGTCAGTAGAGACCTTTATACTTAACTGTCAGTAGAGACACACAACAACACTTAACTGTCAGTAGAGACCTTTATACCGCACACACAACACTTAACTGTCAGTAGAGACCTTTATACCGCACACACAGCACTTAACTGTCAGTAGAGACCTTTATACCACACACACAACACTTAACTGTCAGTAGAGACCTTTATACCGCACACACAACACTTAACTGTCAGTAGAGACCTTTATACCACACACACAACACATAACTGTCAGTAGAGACCTTTATACCGCACACACAACACATAACTGTCAGTAGAGACCTTGATACCACACACACAACACTTAACTGTCAGTAGAGACCTTTATATCACACACACAACACTTAACTGTCAGTAGAGACCTTTATACCACACACACAACACTTAACTGTCAGTAGAGACCTTTATACCACACACACAGCACTTAACTGTCAGTAGAGACCTTTATACCACACACACAACACTTAACTGTCAGTAGAGACCTTTATACCACACACACAACACTTAACTGTCAGTAGAGACCTTTATGACACACAACACATAACTGTCAGTAGAGACCTTGATACCACACACACAACTTAACTGTCAGTAGAGACCTTTATATCACACACACAACACTTAACTGTCAGTAGAGACCTTTATACCACACACACAACACTTAACTGTCAGTAGAGACCTTTATACCGCACACACAGCACTTAACTGTCAGTAGAGACCTTTATACCACACACACAACACTTAACTGTCAGTAGAGACCTTTATACCACACACACAACACTTAACTGTCAGTAGAGACCTTTATACTTCACACACAACACTTAACTGTCTGTAGAGACATTTATACCACACTCAGTATTCTGAGATTAAGTTAACTTATTTTCATCACTGAGCCTGTGGTTTGTCAGCTTCATTTGCATTCTTTTTTCTCTACAGGCAAACTTGTTCAAAATTAACTGCGTTTTCTTTTCAAATTCACACCAAACATTGCAACACCAGACTTTCAAACACACTCCCTTTCCTCTACCACCACCAAAACCATGTGCGTGGTAAAACGTCCCCTTTTTAAAGATGGCCTACTTCCTCACCCGTTCAGAGATTGGACACAACAGAACCGTGTGTTCTCCTCCTGAACAGGTAAACGAACAGCTCCACCTCCAGGAGTGGCCAGCCACTGTAATTACAATGTAAAACAAACACATTTCAAACAATTCACTTTAGCATTACTGTACCATTTAGCTATATTACTATGAGTATAAGTAGTGGGTTCCATTTAGCTATATTACTATGTGTATAAGTAGTGGGTTCCATTTAGCTATATTACTATGAGTATAAGTAGTGGGTTCCATTTAGCTATATTGCTACTATGAGTATAAGTAGTGGGTTCCATTTAGCTATATTACTATGAGTATAAGTAGTGGGTTCCATTTAGCTATATTACTATGAGTATGAGTAGTGGGTTCCATTTAGCTATATTACTATGAGTATAAGTAGTGGGTTCTATTAAGCTTTATTACTATGAGTATGAGTAGTGGGTTCCATTTAGCTATATTACTATGAGTATAAGTATGGGTTCTATTAAGCTTTATTACTATGGGTAGGAGTAGTGGGTTCTATTAAGCTATATTACTATGAGTATGAGTAGTGGTTTCTATTAAGCTATATTACTATGAGTATGAGTAGTGGGTTCCATTTAGCTATATTACTATGAGTATAAGTAGTGGGTTCCATTTAGCTATATTACTATGTGTATAAGTAGTGGGTTCCATTTAGCTATATTACTATGAGTATAAGTAGTGGGTTCCATTTAGCTATATTACTATGAGTATAAGTAGTGGGTTCCATTTAGCTATATTACTATGAGTATAAGTAGTGGGTTCCATTTAGCTATATTACTATGAGTATGAGTAGTGGGTTCCATTTAGCTATATTACTATGAGTATAAGTAGTGGGTTCCATTTAGCTATATTATTATGAGTATGAGTAGTGGGTTCCATTAAGCTATATTACTATGAGTATGAGTAGTGGGTTCCATTAAGCTATATTAATATGAGTATGAGTAGTGGGTTCTATTAAGCTATATTACTATGAGTATGAGTAGTGGGTTCTATTAAACTATATTACTATGAGTATGAGTAGTGGGTTCCATTTAGCTATATTACTATGAGTATAAGTAGTGGGTTCCATTTAGCTATATTACTATGTGTATAAGTAGTGGGTTCCATTTAGCTATATTACTATGAGTATAAGTAGTGGGTTCCATTTAGCTATATTACTATGAGTATAAGTAGTGGGTTCCATTTAGCTATATTACTATGAGTATAAGTAGTGGGTTCCATTTAGCTATATTACTATGAGTATGAGTAGTGGGTTCCATTTAGCTATATTACTATGAGTATAAGTAGTGGGTTCTATTAAGCTTTATTACTATGGGTATGAGTAGTGGGTTCTATTAAGCTATATTACTATGAGTATGAGTAGTGGTTTCTATTAAGCTATATTACTATGAGTATGAGTAGTGGGTTCCATTTAGCTATATTACTATGAGTATAAGTAGTGGGTTCCATTTAGCTATATTACTATGTGTATAAGTAGTGGGTTCCATTTAGCTATATTACTATGAGTATAAGTAGTGGGTTCTATTAAACTATATTACTATGAGTATGAGTAGTGGGTTCTATTAAGCTATATTAGTACTATGAGTATGAGTAGTGGGTTCTATTAAGCTATATTACTATGAGTATGAGTAGTGGGTTCCATTTAGCTATATTACTATGAGTATAAGTAGTGGGTTCCATTTAGCTATATTACTATGTGTATAAGTAGTGGGTTCCATTTAGCTATATTACTATGAGTTTGAGTAGTGGGTTCTATTAAGCTATATTACTATGAGTAAGAGTAGTGGGTTCTATTAAGCTATATTACTATGAGTAAGAGTAGTGGGTTCTATTAAGCTATATTACTATGAGTATGAGTAGTGGGTTCTATTAAGCTATATTACTATGAGTATGAGTAGTGGGTTCTAATAAGCTATATTACTATGAGTATGAGTAGTGGGTTCTATTAAGCTATATTACTATGAGTATGAGTAGTGGGTTCTATTAAGCTATATTACTATGAGTATGAGTAGTGGGTTCTATTAAGCTATATTACTATGAGTATGAGTAGTGGGTTCTATTAAGCTATATTACTATGAGTATGAGTAGTGGGTTCTATTAAGCTTTATTACTATGAGTATGAGTAGTGGGTTCTATTAAGCTTTATTACTATGGGTATGAGTAGTGGGTTCTATTAAGCTATATTACTATGAGTATGAGTAGTGGTTTCTATTAAGCTATATTACTACGAGTATGAGTAGTGGTTTCTATTAAGCTATATTACTATGAGTATGAGTAGTGGGTTCCATTAAGCTATATTAATATGAGTATGAGTAGTGGGTTCTATTAAGCTATATCACTATGAGTATGAGTAGTGGGTTTTATTAAGCTTTATTACTATGAGTATGAGTAGTGGGTTCTATTAAGCTTTATTACTATGGGTATGAGTAGTGGGTTCTATTAAGCTATATTACTATGAGTATGAGTAGTGGTTTCTATTAAGCTATATTACTATGAGTATGAGTAGTGGGTTCCATTAAGCTATATTAATATGAGTATGAGTAGTGGGTTCTATTAAGCTATATTACTATGAGTTTGAGTAGTGGGTTCTATTAAGATATATTACTATGAGTATAAGTAGTGGGTTCTATTAAGCTATATTACTATGAATATGAGTAGTGGGTTCTATTAAGCTATATTACTATGAGTATGAGTAGTGGGTTCTATTAAGCTATATTACTATGATTATGAGTAGTGGGTTCTATTAAGCTATATTACTATGATTATGAGTAGTGGGTTCTATTAAGCTATATTACTATGAGTATGAGTAGTGGGTTCTATTAAGCTATATTACTATGAGTAGTGGGTTCTATTAAGCTATATTACTATGAGTAGTGGGTTCTATTAAGCTATATTACTATGAGTAGTGGGTTCTATTAAGCTATATTACTATGAGTTTGAGTAGTGGGTTCTATTAAGATATATTACTATGAGTATAAGTAGTGGGTTCTATTAAGCTATATTACTATGAATATGAGTAGTGGGTTCTATTAAGCTATATTACTATGAGTATGAGTAGTGGGTTCTATTAAGCTATATTACTATGATTATGAGTAGTGGGTTCTATTAAGCTATATTACTATGATTATGAGTAGTGGGTTCTATTAAGCTATATTACTATGAGTATGAGTAGTGGGTTCTATTAAGCTATATTACTATGAGTAGTGGGTTCTATTAAGCTATATTACTATGAGTAGTGGGTTCTATTAAGCTATATTACTATGAGTATGAGTAGTGGGTTCTATTAAGCTATATTACTATGAGTAGTGGGTTCTATTAAGCTATATTACTATGAGTAGTGGGTTCTATTAAGCTATATTACTATGAGTATGAGTCGTGGGTTCTATTAAGCTATATTACTATGAGTAGTGGGTTCTAATAAGCTATATTACTATGAGTAGTGGGTTCTATTAAGCTATATTACTATGAGTAGTGGGTTCTATTAAGCTATATTACTATGAGTATGAGTAGTGGGTAATACAGGGTCAGACAGCTAAAGGTAAAAACTGTGGGTTTGACTTCCCCTCCTCCTCTATTCCCTCCCACCTCCTCCTCATTATTTGCTGGGGTGTGAATGAGTCGTTTCTTTAGTCATTTCCTCCTTCTGTTGCTTGCAATGTTTTTCTAAACGCAAAGACATGAGGGAGAGACTACCGGAGAGAGATGGGGTGAGAAAAAGGCAGATAAAAGAGAGACACATAGAGAGAGCATATCCCAGAAGAAAGCAACATGGTGGCCAGTATTGTGTCACAGGCCACTTTTCCAACAACACCAAATTCTGGCTAAAACCTAGCGTATGTCTCTACTGAGAAAACACAGAGGCCCTCTCTCCTCTCTTTTCCTGTCTCTCTCGCTCTACCTCTGTCTGTCTCACTTTGCTGCTTTATCTGTAACTTCTGTATGAGGGTTTTTTGAGAAGCGACAATCTTTTGTGCCTGTCATAATGTGGTTTTTCACTAGAAACTTGGTGTGAAAAACCACATTCTGACAGAATTACTTATGTGCCTCTAGTGGCTGTGGGCAGTATTACACTAAATGCCAATATTTAGTTTACACATCCCTCTTGTTTGACATAAACATTGCTACGAATCACAGATCTAGGTTCTCCACCACTGGTCTGCAGTGGTTCAGCTGTGCAAAACACAGGACAACATTCATTATTAGGATGTGGGATGACTAAAGTACCATGGTGTGAACTGTGGTCTCTGACAATGAAGAACCATCCTCACTATGCATCAGTGGTTAGAGGAAACATCAATATAATCCATACAGGTAAGACACTTCTAAACAGGGTTGGCAGAGAGAAAGACGGTGAGGCACCCGTTTGCACAGATAAGCAAGAGGACAAATACTAGATTGAGTATCTAGTTTTAGTAGCAGACGCCTCACAGGTCATCAGCGTGCTGCCAAACAGCGACCCACAAAGGACCCCTGAAAGTGTCCTGTGGTATCTGGCACCAAGACATTAGCAGCAAGTACTTCAAGTTCTAAGTTCCGAGGTGAAGTGGATGGGACTTGGCAATATCTTGAACTTAGCATCATATTCCTCAAAAGTTTCCAGAACGATGTGTGCAGTGTGGCAGGAGCATAATCCCAAGGTGGTCCCAGGGGTCATCGTGGGGTCATCATGGGGTCATTGTGGGGTCATCACGGGGACTCTGACCAGTCTGTGGCTACACAGTCCCATATGCAGCCGGGTTTGATGCACTGTGTGTTGTGAAACATTCCTCCCGTAATTCCTCAGTTTGGACCAGATAGGACAGTCTTCGTTTCCCCAGCGCCGAGCAGACGAGAATGCCTTAAGTCCTGGGCGCCCAACACTCTGTCTCCAGTTCATGGTTTCTCCTTCTTAGGACCACTGTTGGTAGGTACTCACCACTGCTGACTGGGAGCATCTCACTGTTGGTAGGTACTCACCACTGCTGACTGGGAGCAGCCCACAAGCCATTTCCTAGATGCTCTGACCTAGTTGACTGGCCATAACAATGTATATATAGTACATGCATACAGTGCCAGTCAAAAGTGCTGTGTGTGTGTGTGTGTGTGTGTGTGTGTGTGTGTGTGTGTGTGTGTGTGGATGAGTGTTTGGCCATTAAATATCCCCCAGGGTAAATAAGTGGATCAATGGATGTCAGTGTTCCTATTTTCATGAACTGGAATGAGCTGAGTGCACAGAGGAAACAACCCAGGGAATCAGCGGGAGGAGGAGGATTTAGGGAAACTCATTTTCCCATCAGCCCACAGCACAGCATACTACTGAGTCACAGCAGGAGACACACACACACACACACACACACACACACACACACACACACAATGAAACAGGATTAACCCAGACAATCTTTATAAAGCGGATTACAGAACACAACACAGCTGTCATGATGATCAGATGACCAGGAGACAGACTCAGCCAACCACTTCTACTACATATAACTTTAATAACTGAACACTCTAACAGTATAAATAAAACTCTGGTCGTCTGCTTAGTTAAGTGTAATACCCAATTCAGGACATCTGGACGGACCACTAACCAAATAGCAAATGAATCAACAGAAAACATAATTGGTCATAAAGACACACCATGACTCATAAGAACGATGCCTTCCATGGTAGTTCAACTTCCCCACTCGTCATCACCACACGTCACAAAACAAAACCGGTCTTGAGTATTTCAGGAGGCTCGAATGAATGAATTCATGTGAATCAGTGTTTTGTTGTTTTCATCCAGAAGATGGCGCTGTGTCACAGAGATGAAGTGTGTTACAGTACAAGCGGCACTTCCACACAGTGAGCTCCATCCAGGTGACATTCCCTGAACACAACAGCCACGTTAGGTTACGGCTGATTTAACCTTGAATGAACAGCATCCTGGCACGCGGAATCAGTTACAGACAATAGACCAATTCAATGTTATTAGATAGTCATTACGCTGGTGACCATATGTTATTGGTGTTAAAACACAGTCAGTCATTTGAAACTAGCCTTGGTAGTTCAAGGGGTTAAATCTCTCTTCTCAATAGCTTTACAATAAAGGGCTTAAAGAGCTCAGTTAAACGCCAGCCCAGGCCTTTAACCCACGTAACCCTTTCTAGGCTTCCCTGCCCTGAGGGAAAACATAACAAAGCTTTCAGGAATGAAGATTACTACCACACACACACAAACACACACACACACACAGGTGTGAGAAAGGGCACACACACACACACTTACAAAACACTGAGGACTAATGCTAGTGATGAGAAGCCAAACGTATGCACACATTCCCAAAAAATGAACACACACACACACACACAGTGTTTCACCCTGTTTCTGTGTGGAATTCAGACACACACACACACCCACACACTCTGTATGGCAGGGTAAATCCTCTTGGCTCCCCTGTACTCTGGCCAGTGTAGAGATAATTCTCTGCAGCTCTAGAGGCTGTTAATCTTTAATCAGGAAGGGATTTGACTAACGTTATCAGCTCGCTACAAGACACACACAAACACACACGCGCACGGCCACACACATGCACACACACACACAGGCAAGTAGACTGGCATGTAGATACAGACAGCAGCCTATCTATCAGATCCAGCTGCTTGGCCCATCCCAGCCCGGCCCAGCCCTAATGGAGGTAAACCCCTGATCTGGAATCAGATTTTTCTAACATGAACCCAACCCGGTCCATCTCTCACAACAGCGATACAACTGCAATATAACTGTACACAGCATTTGACAGCCAGAACACATATATACATATTTTTGACTTCACAATTACTACAGCCAATACATCCCAGTTGATGTCCAACACTGTCCTTCTACTGCAGTTCAAAGTGTTTTTAAGTGAGCATGTTCATGCTAAACCCAGGACAGTCCTGGAAAATCATCACTTCTTACCAAGAATTCCACTAAACAGAATGATTCTAAACCCAATCATTGGTTTATTTCAATTACACATACAGACATTATGATAAAACATACTAGCAGCTACATTTTATTTTAAGTACTAACACTGGTGAAACAGACTAACATTAGAGCTCCATTTGAGGCACTAACACTGGTGAAACAGACTAAAATTAGAGCTCCATTTGAGAAGCACTAACACTGGTGAAACAGACTAACATTAGAGCTCCATTTGAGAAGCACTAACACTGGTGAAACAGACTAACATTAGAGCTCCATTTGAGAAGCACTAACACTGGTGAAACAAACTAACATTAGAGCTCCATTTTACACGCACTAACACCGGTGAAACAGACTAACATTACAGCTACTTGCTAGGAGCTACTTTAGTGATGACGAGTAGACGCCCTCCAAGGTCAAATCATTGGCTGAGAATGAGGAAGAGAGGTCAGGGGTGAAGTAACATGAGTGACCTGACCTCCTAAACCACACTGACAGATGCCTCTGTTTAGCCAGGCTTCCTGCTGCTTCACTCTCTGTGAACCTGGATCCTCAGAAAAAACCTAAGGTCCAGGCAGAGGCAGGGACGTCAGAGGATTTATCCCCACGACAACGCACGTTACTGAGGTTATATAATGCACAGACACCCCCAACAGCTCCAGGGCGGAACCTGTATTACTGGTTGTGATGACGACAAGCCAGTTGATGTACTAGCAGAGAAAAATAGACACACATTTCCAGTAACACCAAGATAAACCTGCTCTGGTGGATCAAGCTCTGTTTAATCAGAAGAGATATGGCCTGAGGCGTGGTCTGTGTGTGTGTGTGTGCGCCTACACTGGCCCTTATTACCCTGTCACTTCCACATCATGAAGAAGGACATGCCAGCTATAAGGCTGCTGAGCTAGAGAGGATAACTGACGATGAGGGAGAGAGAGGGTGAGGGAGAAAGGGTGTGAGGGTGTGAGGGAGAGAGGGTGTGAGGGAGAGAGAAGGTGTGAGAGGGTGAGGGAGAGAGAAGGTGTGAGGGAGAGAGAGGGTGAGGGAGAGAGAGGGTGAGGGACAGAGGGTGTGAGGGAGAGAGGGTGTGAGGGAGAGAGGGTGTGAGGGAGAGAGAAGGTGTGAGAGGGTGAGGGAGAGAGAAGGTGTGAGGGAGAGAGAGGGTGAGGGAGAGAGGGTGTGAGGGAGAGAGGGTGTGAGGGAGAGTGAAGGTGTGAGAGGTTGAGGGAGAGAGAAGGTGTGAGGGAGAGAGAGGGTGTGAGGGAGAGAGAGGGTGTGAGGGAGAGAGGGTGTGAGGGAGAGAGAAGGTGTGAGAGGGTGAGGGAGAGAGAAGGTGTGAGGGAGAGAGAGTGTGAGGGAGAGAGAGGGTGTGAGGGAGGGAGAAGGTGTGAGAGGGTGAGGGAGAGAGAAGGTGTGAGGGAGAGAGAGTGTGAGGGAGAGAGAGGGTGTGAGGGAGAGAGAAGGTGTGAGGGAGAGAGAGAGAGAGTGTGAGGGAGAGAGAGGGAGAGAGGGTGTGAGGGAGAGAGAGGGACAACGAGGGAAAGGGGGAGGGATATGGTACCGAAGTCTTGTGAGTGTCTGTATGTTAGCGCTGTCATTAGATTGCAGGTCTTCATTCAATAGCATTACAGGCAGCCCCAGAGAACAGCTCCAAGACAGACACTCAGATCCACTCCCACAGTGTGACAGTGGTGCTCCCAGACACACACTCAGATCCACTCCTACAGTGTGACAGTGGTGCTCCCAGCCACACACTCAGATCCACTCCCAACAGTGTGACAGTGGTGCTCCCAGACACACACTCAGATCCACTCCAACAGTGTGACAGTGGTGCTCCCAGACACACACTCAGATCCACTCCCACAGTGTGAGAGTGGTGCTCCCAGACAGTCACTCAGATCCACTCCCAACAGTGTGACAGTGGTGCTCCCAGACACACACTCAGATCCACTCCCACAGTGTGACAGTGGTGCTCCCAGACAGTCACTCAGATCCACTCCCACAGTGTGACAGTGGTGCTCCCAGACACACACTCAAATGCCAGATCCACTCCCACAGTGTGACAGTGGTGCTCCCAGTCTATTCCATGTTAACAAAATATACTCCATTTTTGCTAATAAAATATATATAATTGGCATAAACAATATTTCCCTAAACTGACAGAAGGGAAATAACTTGTCCAAACATAAGTGTTGCTATTAGTTGGCAGCGTTGTTTAACATTACAGTGTTTGTAAAATAAATATATGACTGCAGAATAAATATGACACAAAATTGGCACCATTTTATGTGGGTGATTACAGACCTTCCTACAAAACATCCTGACACCATTGAAACGTGCAAAGACTTGCATGAACTTCAGCTTTAAGACAGAGGGGTTTCCAGGCCCCTTGACCATTATAAACACCAAGATGAAACTACCGGTTCTGACCCGTTTGGTGGTCAGATGCTGTGTCCCACGTAGGTCTGTGACCCTGACCCACATCAGATCAATTATTCCTCTTGACAGGCCAGGAAACCCAAGCTGGCGCTCCTCATGAAAATGACATCCCAGATTTCACACATTGCAGGTCGCCTCTACAAACAGTGAATGGGAAGATGGTGAGGTGAAATCTGGGAGGGGGCAGGAATTCATTCTGAGCAGTTCAGACTTCCTATATCCGACTGTAGATAGAAATGGTGTTTAGAAGCCGTCCAAAACTGTGGCAGAGTCACCGTGTCTGGGTACAGTATGTTTATTTGGATCTGTGTTTGGTTAATGACCTGCTACATGAGAGGAGAGCAGACTGTGTCAGTCCAGTGCTACCTGTGGGAGTATTTACCAGCCCTACATCTATATCTCATGTCTGTATTCATCCAGAACCACTTTCCCCTTCTCTCCATAACCACCTGCCTGGCTCACCATATAAGGGGGAACGGGTTGATGGGGGAACGGGTTGATGGGGGAACGGGTTGATGGGGGAACGGGTTGATGGGGGAACGGGTTGATGGGGGAACCGGTTGATGGGGGAACCGGTTGGGGGAACCATGTCTTCCCCTCTTCTTCTCCCTCAATGCTCTCTTTAGCCATGTTAATATGTCAGTCCGTCCGATTCTGTCCGTCCCATTCTGTCCGTCCCATTCGGTCCGTCCCATTCTGTCCGTCCCATTCTGTCCGTCCCATTCTGTCCGTCCCATTCTGTCCGTCCCATTCTGTCCGTCTGTCAGGGACTTGGCTGCTGGTTGAGTGGCTGTCAGCTCTTGGTGGCCTCTCTGTGAGGGAGATGGTTCCCTGGTGGTGGAGTCAGCCCCAGCCCAGCTGGTCCTCAGCCCAGAGCTGAGAGTGTAGAATGGTTGAGCCTGCTCTCAAGATGACAGTCAGAACACACACACAGGTAGATCCAGACACAGATGCCAACACGCAAAGACACAATCACAGATGAACACCCCCCAGACAACACAACCACATAAACGGTGAAACATGAAGACACAGGTCCACACCAGGACCAGGCAGGAACTCATCATGGTGGCTACACCTGCAGGTCAGTTCAGCCCAGACTACCTCTCTACACCACCACAAGAACACGTATGAGGTTCTGGTTGGCTCTACTCCTCCTTTCTCCTCCTCCCTCTCCCCTCCTACTCATTATCCTCCCTCTCCCCCTCCATCTCTGATGGAGTGTGTAGGGTTGTGGTTGGTTAATGAGCTCTCTCAGTTGGCTGCCAGGTACAGGGCTCCATTGTGACTCCCATCAGCTCTCTCTCCTCCCTCTCTCCCCCTCCAACCCCCCCTCCCTCCCCCTCCCTCTCTCCCTCTCCCTCTATATGTATTTGTCCTTGCATGCACGATGGCATGATGGATCATTGCCGGTGTGTCCCTCTTGGCAACTTCAAGAGGAGAATCTGTCGCCATGACCACACATTATTTCGCCAATAGCGATGAGAGCAAAGGCTAATGGATAGAGAGTAGACTTAGTGTTCACACTCCCTTAACACAAACTGACCTCAGATCAATGTTATGACATAATAATCTGTCTCTATGGTCTAGGCTCCAGGTCCTAAAAGAATGAAGAAAGAGACAGACCGACTATGGTTTCTGTCTGCCATGTAAGCTAAAGAAACACAAGAAAAAATGCAGTGTCACTGTTTTGTTCTGTTTAAAGCAAACATTTTGCAACCAAAAGGTTTTGGCCCAATAAACACACCCCGGCTACTAGCCGCTAGCAAAAATAGTTGTGCGACAGAAGTTTGTAGAGTAGCAGGAGATACAATATCTACGGCTATAAACCTAGTACTCTAGTATTTAGGGTGAGAGTGGCTGCTGAAACTGTACTGTGAATCAGTATTACAGTCCAACCATCACACTCCTACTGTAAATAATACTATACAACAATAGGTTGCCTTTCAACACACACACACACACACACACACACACACACACACACACACCTCTGCTGGTGAGGATCAGACAAAGGTCAGGTGACTGATGACAACATGTGGTGCCTGCTGGGAGAATCCTACCAATGTGTGTGTCATTATATCCCTTTATTCGTGACAGGAGATGTCTTTCCTGTCTTTGAGTTCTGCATTGTGTGGGTGCGCCGGTGTGTGTGTGCAACGGAGGTTAGTGTGTGTGCATGTATGCAAATCAGCTCTCTAACCACCCTGGAAAGCATGAGTACACCAACACACACCAACGACACTGACCAAAAGGGAAGATAACACCATGTTAACCCTCTCAACACCACGGTAACCCTCTCAACACCACGTTAACCCTCTCAACACCACGTTAACCCTCTGAACACCACGTTAACCCTCTGAACACCACGTTAACCCTCTCAACACCACGGTAACCCTCTCAACACCACGTTAACCCTCTCAACACCACGTTAACCCTCTGAACACCACGTTAACCCTCTCAACACCACGGTAACCCTCTCAACACCACGGTAACCCTCTCAACACCACGTTAACCCTCTGAACACCACGTTAACCCTCTGAACACCACGTTAACCCTCTCAACACCACGTTAACCCTCTGAACAAAACGGTAACCCTCTGAACACCACGTTAACCTTCTCAACACCACGTTAACCCTCTCAACACCATGTTAACACTCTGAACACCATGTTAACCCTCTGAACACTACGTTAACACTCGGAACACCACGGCAACCCTCTCAACACCACGGTAACCCTCTCAACACCACGTTAAACCCTCTCAACACCACGTTAACCCTCTGAACACCACGTTAACCCTCTGAACACCATGTTAACACTCTCAACACCATGTTAACCCTCTCAACACCATTTTAACCCTCTCAACACCATGTTAACCCTCTCAACAATATGTTAACCCTCTCAACACCATGTTAACCCTCTCAACACCATTTTAACCATCTCAACACAGTTTGACAGAAAGGACAATTAATTTGCCTCTGTGTGTGTGCGCGCGTGTGTGGGACAATGTGTCAGGAAACTGTAACCACCTCACAGGTCTGGTTCGGCATGTTCCTTTACACACACAGTGAGCGGTGACAAATAAACACACACACACACACACACATAACTGACGGATGTGGCACACACAGCCGTGTTCACCTCAGGACAATCGCATAGCAGTGTTCCCTCTAAGGTGAGCACATAGCAGTGCTTACCTCAGGGCAAACTTACACAGCAGGCGTCTTAAGAAGAAGAGGAAAATAATCGTAGTGGAGGTCCGCTTTTTGAAGGGGTAGCAGAGGTAAAGAATACAGATAGTGGCGTTGTCAACGACCACAGACTGTCTGACAGCCAGTGAAACTTCTGCTTATTGGGGCCTCTGTAAAACGTGCTCCTGGGTGCCAAGCATCACTCCATTCAACAACTAGTACTTCTGATTCTGTGTGTCTGCCTCTCTGTCTGTTTGCCAGTTGGTTTCTCAGTCAGTCAGGTGTTTTATGACATGTTTGTTCAGCTGTTACCGTGCAGTTTAGTGTTTCTTCTTCTCTTTTCTTTGTGCTACTGTTTTAACACCATTAGGAGGCTTGTGGGCAGGGGCGAACAGGCATAGATAAAAGATGTGGCTGATTGCACACGCACGTATGCAGGTACACACACTCCTCCTCAAACACACACACTCCTCCTCATACACCCCCCCCACACACACACAGTCCTCCACGGCGCCTAGAGTGAATGCTTGTCAACCACATTACCCCATTGTCACAATCATCCAGACTCACCACAGACTAACAGATCTCTAATGGACAGAGGGACACAGAGAGAGAAACACACAGGGAGTGAGGGTGAATGTAAAATATAAAAAGTGAGGATAATAGTAACTGGTATTATTATAATTACATTTTGATTATTCTGTAGTTACTTTGGCAATGTAAACAAATTGTTTCACCTGTCAATGAAGCCCCATGGCATGATAAAGAGGAGGGTGAGATAGAGAGGGAGATGGAGAGGGGGAGATAGAGAGGTTGAGATAGAGTGGGTGAGAGGGTGAGATAGAGAGGGAGATGGAGAGATGGAGAGGGGGAGATAGAGAGGGGGAGATAGAGAGGGGGAGATAGAGAGGGTGAGACCGAGAGGCCAAACACTGATACTTAAAACATCGTAGAGTGGTTGCTTCCATTTAACAGACAGACCACAACCCAGACAAAGGCCAACACACTCACGCGCAAAACACACACACACACAACAACACACAGAAATACACACGCTTTGCACACTACAATGTGGGTTTAACTACTGTGGGCTGTAGTTTTAGAACAAACCCGGAGATCATTTTAATAGTCAAATGTAAGACAAGCCTAGCCAAACTCCCTGTATCTCTTCAATAGACACATATGTAAACCCATGCAAACTTTACTGTCTTTGTCATAGAAAGCTATATGAGCCCTGGTTAATGATAAGGAAATGCAAACTGGGTCATCTTTAACACTAGGCAGGCACACACTGCATAAACACACACACACACACACACACACACACACACACACACGGGGGTCTCATCTACTATGTATGTAGCCTACTACATTTTTGTCCAAGTTGGTAAACGTCATTTTACTTTAAAACCAGCCTCTAGGGGCAATGATGAGCTCTGTAATATAGACGTTTACTTTCACTTTACCGGTCTGGACAACTGCATACTAAGGAACAAATGCGGGATCTTGCAGTTAGGCAGGGCAACAACACACACTGTACTCCAGTAATTACAATATAATTTATAGACCTATTCAAACAACCAGCAAACTGAAAGTCACAGAGACCAGAGCGCAATGTGGCCCGATCTGGACAGGTATTAGCCGGGGTTAGACCAGCACCTCTGGCAACATCTAACGTTATGTGTGTGTGTGTGTGTGGGGGGGGCACTTTGTAATCCCAACAGAAGCAGCTGTTGCGCACGCCTCGAGTTAACAAGCGCACAGGAGCGCATGGGAAGTGATTCCCCACTCCACCTGCGGTGACACACACACACACACACACACTTAGTTCATGAACAAAAGTCCTAGTGACACCCTACGACCACCAAACGGTCCCTAGAATGTAACACCATCGCCATTTTATCCGACCGGTGGGTAGTATATATATTATAATATAATAATAATAATATGGGTCTAATATCCAGGGAACAGCAACACAATACAGGGATGCTTTAAAGTAGATATGTTATACCATTATTAACAAGTAGAATACTAAGGTTCATAGTATACAAGATGAAAGAGACCAAATACAATAGTATAGGATAAACATGGTGACTTCTATTCAAATGTTCGATCCAGGGAATTATTCAAATGCGATATTAACAAATGCACACATTCTCTCATACACAGAATTAGGTTAGGAAAGGAAAAACAAGATCATTGTTTTTGGCGACTTCTCCAGATTTGATAAACCATCATGTCCTCAACACCCCTATATAACCCCTAGATACAGTTAACCGAACCATTATTGTACAAGTAAAAGGCACCGCAGAATAAATGTAAGAACCAGTCAGTAATAAAACAGAAGAACCAGTCAGTAATAAAACAGGCAGCAGGTTTCATATGCAGGTTCGCATTAACTTTCATACAATTCAAATGCTTAACGCACAAACACGCACGGAAATAGTGCGTGTTGTTTCAGTAAGACAATGCGATTGACGTTAACACGCACACACGCACGCGCACGCACGCCACAGCAAACCGACACTGAATTCACTCGACTATGGTTTCCTCCACATTAGAAATAACTTCCTCTCCACTACTCACTCGTATTCACACACTAAACACGCATATCTGGTACCGGACGCACCGGCAGAACCTCACCGTAAACACACAGTATAATCCGACCGGTTAATCCGAGTGGTTAATCCCCTATGTTACCGGTAAACGCGCACATCCATCGCCGCGTTCCGCGCACTCGAGATGAGGTTACTGTTGTTGTCACGCAGGAAGCTCCGATGCTACTGGCTGGGTCACAACGAGGGAGCCAGGAGGGGAGGGGGAGGAGGGGGAGGGAGAGGAGGAGGGAGCCAGGAGGGAGCCAGGAGGGGAGGAGGGGGAGGGAGCCAGGAGGGGGTGGAGGGAGCCAGGAGGGGAGGGGAGGAGAGAGGGGGAGGAGGAGGGAGGGAGCTGGCTGCTGAGCAGAGCAGAGCCCGGAGGGGAGGGGGAGGAGGGAGGGGGTGGGGCTTCCTCTAACGGAGACAGACAGACGGGGGGAGAAGCACCTGCTCCCATGTCACGCCTTATAGGAGCGCTGACCCGACATTGTCCCGATCATGGAGAAGAAAAGAGGGCCGATGCTTCACATTCCACAAATGACA
>CM055749.1:15647969-15677969 GCA_029465975.1 Dallia pectoralis | reverse complement strand
TTGGGAAAACAGTTAAATTGTCGAATTACTTTGATGAGGAGAAGTTTGCACGGTCTGCAAGAGTGCTGCAGAAGACAGTGGGGGTGGAGGAGCTGAGTGCAAAAAAGCGTTTCCGTTTAAGGAAAATTGTTACGGCTGTGTCGGCAGCAAAAAGTCGTAGTACTCGTGGGAAAGTAAAAAGGATAATAAAGTAATCATGTGTTGTGGGCTTCACAGGGTGTTTTCTCCATGTAGGATCTTTTCATCTGTCTATTTTCTTTTTTCCCTTTATCTTTTATTCATGGCAGTTCTTCAGGTTGGCTCTCTTAACATTAATGGGGGAAGGAATAGGACCAAGAGAGCGTGGGTATTGGAGGTAGTCCAACAGAAAAAGCTGGATGTGGTCTTCCTTCAGGAGACACATAGTGATGAGGCCAACACTGCTGAATGGGGTGTGTGGTGGCAGGGGCAACATGTCCTCAGCCATGGTACAAATTTTAGTGCTGGGGTGGCTGTTCTTTTCTCATCAGGGTTGGGGGTGACTGTCCTGTCTAAAACAGTGATTGTTCTAGGCCGTGCCATATTAGTAAAGGCAGATGTTATGGGAAGGCTGTTTTACTTTTTGTGTGTTTATGCTCCCAATGAGGGCACAGACCGCATAACTTTTTTTGGTAGTATTCGGGAGGCATTGAGGCAGTGTGATCCAGAGGGGTGTTTGGTTGTAGGGGAGACTGGAATTGCACAGTAGAGTTTGCTGTTGATCGTACCAGTGAGGAACCTCATCTGCAGTCAGCTACTTGTCTGGCGGGGTTCTGGCTGAGTTTGAAGTTTCAGATGTGTGGAGGGTTATGAATGCATTGGTCCGGCAGTACACATGGGTGAAGGTGAATGAGGGGCGTGTTAGTGCAGCAAGATTAGATAGGTTATATGTTTCTGAGCACTATGGTGGTAGGATTGTGGGGTGTGACATTGTTCCGGTGGGGTTCTCGGATCACCACTTGGTCACGGTTGGGGTACATATGTCCTGTCCACAACGGAGGCCATCTCATTGGTATTTTAATGTGAAATTGTTGCAAGATAGACTGTTTGGTGAACGTTTTTTATTATTTTGGGAGCATTGGAGAGCTGCTAAGGGAGACTATGAGTCATTGGGGCAGTGGTGGGATGTTGGGAAAACGCAAATACGGGTTTTCTGTCAACAGTACACAGCGTTCTCTAGCAGGGAGGTTAAGGAGGCAGTGAGAACACTGGAGCAAGAGATCAGAGCTATTGAGCAACAATTAGTTGCTCAAAGTGACGTTGGGCTAGCTGCGTCATTACAGAACAAGAAGTATGGACTGAAAACATATTTACATGAAAGGGTGAAGTGTGCCTTAGTTAGGTCTCGATTCACTGCCTTCAAAGACATGGATGCTCCGAGCACTTTTTTCTTTAATCTGGGGCTGCCGATCCCGCACCGAAAGCAAATGGTCTGCCTGCGTCTTCCTGATGGGAGAGTGACCTCCGTTGAAGCTGAGATGCGTCAGCATGCTGTGGAGTTCTACTCATCTCTGTATGAAGCGGAGGACTGTGACCGTGAAGATACTGAACAGATCTTGCATGGACTTCCCCAACTGGGTGCTGAACAGAAAGCAGCTTTGGACTCGGCAATTACAATGCAGGAACTGTCTGCGGCCGTTATGCAGCTTTCCTCCGGCCGTGCTCCGGGTATTGACGGACTACCATCAGACTTCTATAAGTTTTTCTGGAGGATTATTGGGGAGGACTTTTATGATGTGGTGTGTGAGTCTTTTCAGAATGGTTCCCTTCCAGTGTCATGTTGCCGTGCTGTCCTATCACTGTTGCCAAAAAAAGGGGATTTGACTTTGTTGAAGAACTGGCGCCCTGTGGCATTATTGTGCGCTGACTACAAGGTGATTTCCAAGTGTCTGTCAAATAGATTGAAAGAGCATTTGGGGCTGTTGGTCCACAGAGATCAGTCGTACTGTATTCCTGAGCGGTCAATTGTTGACAATTTGTTTTTGGTCAGGGACGTGCTGGACATTTGCAAGATGTCTGATACGAATGTTGGTCTGCTTTCGTTAGATCAGGAGAAGGCTTTTGATCGTGTGGACCACAAGTACTTATTCGCTGCAATGCAGGCTTTTGGTTTTGGGAAGGGTTTCTTATCATGGATCAACCTATTGTATGCTGGTGCGTCATGTATGGTGAAGGTGGGGGGTGGGTTGAGCTGCCCAATACCTGTTCACAGGGGTATTAGACAGGGCTGCCCAGTTTCGGGGCAGCTGTACTGTCTAGCCATTGAACCGCTGCTATGTACTCTGCGAGCAAAGCTAGCTGGTTTCTCAGTGCCAGGGCTTATTGTCCAAACAGGGATGATGTTGTCTGCTTATGCAGATGACGTCACTGTGTTTATCACGGGCAGTGAGGATGTTGAAGCTCTAACCAGCGCCTTAAAGGTTTATGAGGGGGCATCCTCAGCCAGAGTAAACTGGGGTAAGAGTGAGTCACTGTGGGCAGGTCGGCTTCATGGAGGAAGTGCTCCACAGTTACCTGGGGGACTCCAATGGGGCAGGGATGGACTCAAGACGTTGGGGGTTTTTCTAGGGTCTGATGAGTTTCAGAGGAAGAACTGGGAGGGTCTGGAGGAGAAGGTTGGTGCCAGACTGTCTAGATGGACATGGCTGCTGCCGCAGATGTCCTATAGGGGAAGAGTTTTGGTGGCAAACAACCTCGCTGCCTCAACCCTGTGGCATCGATTAATGGTGTTACAACCTCCTGTGGGTCTTATTCAAGAACTGCAGAGGATGCTGGTGAACTTTTTCTGGTCCGGTCAGCACTGGATAAAGGCTGCAGCACTGTATCTGCCGCTGCATGAGGGTGGGCAAGGCCTGGTGGACATCGCCTCAAGGGTCCTGGCTTTCAGGCTGTCTACGGCCCAGAGATTGATTCACAGTGACGGTTCCTGTTGGGTGGATACAGCCCATGTTTTACTGAGGAGGGCAGGCAGTCTGGGCTTGGACAAACACCTTTTCCTCCTGAATTTGGAGGAGGTTAAGCTGTCTGGCCTCACACCTTTTTATGAGTCGGTCTTGCAGGCTTGGAAGGTGTTGGAGGTGTCAAGACAGAATGGGGCACCACCAGGAATGTGGCTGTTTGAGGAGCCACTGTTCCATAATGCAATCCTCAGGTCCCGGGTGTTGGGCTCAGTAAGCCTGTGTGCCCAATTAAGGACAGCGGGGTGTGTAAAGCTGGGTCACCTGATGCAATGGAATAGCAGGTCACTGGAGGAGCTGGCCAGGAGGGCAGGGATCAGGTCGTCGCGGCTACTGAGGAGGGTTGTGGCTGAGGTCTGTGAGTCCTTGCCAATACCGCACAGGAGTTTTGCCACTGACACCTCTTCCTCTGACCGCTGGAGGGATGGCCTGGAATATGAGGTCCCGCTACTGTACGTTAGGGCTGCCTCAGGGGTATTTGAAGAGGATGCGGGGCAGCTGCTCTCATTCAGGACCCCGGAGCTGGGGGATCTTAAGGACATGGGGAAGAAGGCAATGTATGTTGTCTGTGTGAAGGTGTCCAGAGCATCCTCCCTAGTGGGGGTAAAGGCGACAAAGTGGGCAGAGGTGTTTGGTCGAGGCTCTTCCCCTATAGGTTGTTGGCGGACTATATATAAAATGCCTATTGATAAGAGGACAGCTGACCTCCAATGGAGGACTATTCATGGGGCTATTGCCACCAACAGACATGTCGTACATCTTGACCCAAATGTTGAGGAAAACTGCCCGTTTTGTATGGAGCCAGAAACCCTGGCACATCTGTTTTTACAGTGTCCCAGGTTAGTAGGGCTGTTGGACCAGCTTGCTCAGTGGTTCTTTGCTTTGGGTGAGTTTTTCTCTTCCAAACTGTTTATATTTGGCCCCAAGTATTGTTTTAATAGACGAAACACCATTGTTTTACTAAATTTTATGTCAGGGACAGCTAAGTTGGCTATTTGGAAGACCCGGAAGAATCAAATTCGGGGCCAGGGGTCTGTGGATGTTGCGGGCATGCTTCAGGGCTTGCTAGCTGCAAGACTGAGGGTGGAGTATGCATACTATAAACTGGTTGGGGACACTGAGCGGTTCATGTCTATCTGGGGCATCCAGGGAGTGTTATGTTCTGTTGTTGGGGAGGATTTGGTGTTGTGTTGTTAATTTGTCCATTTAAAGTGTATTGTGTTATTCTTTTTGTGGGTTTGTTTTTCTTTTTTTTTTCTTTGTCTGTGTGGTTTCTTGTACTTGTAGTTGTGGTGTTGTGAGTCCATAGGACTCAATAAAGTGTTTTTTAAAACTCAAAACTCTCTCTCTCTCTCTCGTCAGTGGACCTGGCCTTAGGCGTCGTTAGCTTAATTTAATAAAGGGGCTTAAGCTTACGAGAGGCTTTTGAAGGATCTGACTGCTGTGAAATTCATTAAAATCTATCAACCACAGGAGACAGGGCCTGGATGCACAGCGTGGGATGTAGAAAGGAGCACGCTAATGAAGAAATAAGAGAGAGACAGATAGGAGAGAGAGAGAGATGGAGAGAGATAGAGAGAGATAGAGAGAGATGGAGATATAAGGTGAGACCGATATTAGAGACAGAGATGGAGAGACAGAGAGAGAGAGAGAGAGAGGGAGAGGGAGAGGGAGAGGGAGAGGGAGAGGGAGAGAGAGAGAGAGAGAGAGAGAGAGAGAGAGAGAGAGAGAGAGAGGGAGAGAGATATAAGGTGAGACAGATACTAGAGACAGAGATGGAGATGGAGAGAGAGAGAGACAGAGGTATAGAGATATAAGGTGAGACAGATATTAGAGACGGAGATGGAGAGATAGGAAGAGATATAAGGTGAAAACTGGAAGGATTGGCGGCCAAAGTGGTGCAGACTTTCTGGGTGACTAAAGCAATGTACCTGTGTAGACTACAGGTGGGTAGAGCTATAGTGACTAGAGAGCTCAGGTACAGCAGGTGGGTAGAGCTATGGTGACTAGAGAGCTCAGGTACAGCAGGTGGGTAGAGCTATGGTGACTAGAGAGCTCAGGTACTGCGGGACTTTGCCTAGCAGAGACATGTAAATGAGTTGGCACCAGTGAGTTAAACGCAGAGTGTTTACCGACAGCCAGATGACTAACGCATAATGACATCACCGTAATCAAACATTGGTGTAAAAGTTATCTTCACCAAAACAAGCACTGTTGGATAAAGGTGTGACACAGAACTGTTTGTAGCGATAGACCCATGATCAATCGTCCGCTATGAAGCAGCGGTGTCCCCTCTATTGGATTATACAGGGAGCTGCAACATCCTCCCTGAGAAAAAGCCAGGCCCAAATCTCCTGGCCAGCCCGTCATTACCAGCCCATGAAGATGCTGTCTCTGACTGCTTCACAGAAACCCTCCAGATGCAGTGTCTTGGGAGACTGGATTAAACATCCCACTGCTAATGGTCCTGCCTCCCTCCAATATCTGCTGCAGAGCCACGGAAGAGCTTTGGTCCCTGGTGCCCTGGTGCCCTGGTGCCCTGCTGCCCTAGTCACCAGCCCATCCCTCAGGAAAGTCTCTGGGCCCTGCACCAGCCCCCAGTCTTTTGTAATCCAAACAGAGCAAGGAAATCAGCCTTCACTTCTACAATAGGGCTAATTCCTTCTTCTTTGGCATCAGTGACAGCACGGCTCACTGCCAGCTGCTCAGCAACACGAGGTCCTTAGAGGATTCCTCAAAGACCTCAAATAGGTCTCTCCCCTACACGCAACAGAACCTCTTATAAAACCTGTCCATTAGTCCATCCAGACCGGCGCACAATCGGGCAAAAGCTGCAGTTGTTAGTTCCAAAAGCCAAAGATCACCATCCAGCACAACGCCCAGCCTGGATCTGGGAAAAAAGCCCATAGGAGCTCCTGTGCAGAAGAAGGGTCAGTGTTGCTGAGACCATAAGGGTCCTTAGAAATTCAAAGTCAGTGCCCTCATCTCTGCCTGATCAAAAGTGATCAAACCAGAAAGACAATGCAGGCGGTAGATTTACTTCTGATGTGCCGATTTCCTCTGCAGATTAAAGAAAATAGCAGTCAGAGGATCCATGTCCCTCAGGGACTGAGGCCAAATAAGCGCACCCTTCACTTGGTCCGGTACAGAAAACACATCCTGCTTTCCCTTCAACTCCTTTACTCAGACTGGGTTCTGCTGGCCACTAAGACTGTTATTAATAGCCAGAATATCCAGTTCCAACATTTTTAATACAGCCGTGATTCTGGCGGGGCAATTGGCAGAATACTGCTGTCAAAACAGTCTTACCCACCTCCAACTGTCCCCAAAACACTGAACCCCCACAAAAGGACAAATGATGGATCAACTAAGCATTAAAGCACCAGTAAGATCAGGTAGAACCTACATGCTGTACTCCACTGATATATATGATGGCCTGAGAAGCCCCTGGGGCAGATCTGAGATCGAGAAACACGTTTACAAACCCCTTACTGGCATAAATCATATCTACCCTAGCAGCACTAACCCTACCCTCCACAACATTTACCCAGTTACCTGCCACTCTGCCACCCTGCACACTGCCACCCTGCCACCTGCCACTCTGCCCCCTGCCTCCTGCCCCCTGCCCCTTGCCACCCTGCCTCTTGCCCCCTGCCTCCCTGCCTCCTGCCTCCCTGCCCCCTGCCTGCCACCCTGCCCCCTGCCCCCTGCCCCCTGCCCCCTGCACCCCTGCACACTGCCACCCCTGCACACTGCCACCTGTCCCTCCACACATCATATATTGATGTTGCTCCAACATATTAAACATTTTCAACCTCAAGCTGACTGTGGATGAGGCTAATCTTAATTTCATCCCCAGTGTAATCTGTAGTCTCCCCCAAACAGAGAACAAGAATCTCTGTCCTTTTGCAGCAGGTCTTGGATCAGTTTCAGCTGTGCACTATTATCACCCTTACAGGAAGCATTGACATTAACTAACAGGAAAAGGAACCCCATCTATCCCTGTCTGAAGCACCAGCCTTCTACCCTGGATCACCTGAAGGTCTAAACCAGGTGCAAACTGAAACGGCTCACATGCAGACCATGACTAAGAAAAAAACAACAGTTTCTCCCGTTCCTCTACCCCGATCATCCACCCCCGGTTCTCCACCCCGGTCCTCCACCCCGGTCCTCCACCCCTGGTCCTCCACCCTGGTCCTCCACCCTGGTCCTCCACCCCTGGTCCTCCACCCTGGTCCTCCACCCCTGGTCCTCCACCCTGGTCCTCCACCCCTGGTCCTCCACCCTGGTCCTCCACCCCTGGTCCTCCACCCCGGTCCTCCACCCCTGGTCCTCCACCCCGGTCCTCCACCACAGTCCTCCACCCCTGGTCCTCCACCCTGGTCCTCCACCCTGGTCCTCCACCCTGGTCCTCCACCCCTGGTCCTCCACCCCGGTTCTCCACCCTGGTCCTCCACCCCGGTCCTCCACCCCGGTCCTCCACCCCTGGTCCTCCACCCTGGTCCTCCACCTCTGGTCCTCCACCCCTGGTCCTCCACCCCTGGTCCTCCACCCCGGTCCTCCACCCCTGGTCCTCCACCCTGGTCCTCCACCTCTGGTCCTCCACCCCTGGTCCTCCACCCCGGTCCTCCACCCCGGTCCTCCACCCCTGGTCCTCCACCCTGGTCCTCCACCTCTGGTCCTCCACCCCGGTCCTCCACCCCTGGTCCTCCACCCCGGTCCTCCACCACAGTCCTCCACCCCTGGTCCTCCACCCTGGTCCTCCACCCCTGGTCCTCCACCCCGGTTCTCCACCCTGGTCCTCCAATCACACACACACTAAAGATAGTAGATGAAGGATCATGCGCTGAAACCAATTATATTCAAAAGCCTTATTGCAACATCTCTCTCCTCGCGACAAAGGGATATTGAAGGTGTATAAGTGTTTGTGTATGTGTGTGTGTGTGTGTGTGTGTGTGTGTGTGTGTGTGTGTGTGTGTGAGTTTATGTGTGTGAATATGTGTGTGTATGTGTGTTTGTGTGTGTGTGAGTGAGTGTATGTGTGTGTATATGTGTGTGTATGTGTGTGCGTGTGTGTGTGTGTGAGTGTATGTGTGTGTGTATGTGTGTATGTGTGTGTGTGTATGTGTGTATATGTGTGTGTGTGTGTGTGTGTGTGTGTGTGTGTGTGTGTGTGTGAGTGTATGTGTGTGTGTATGTGTGTATATGTGTGTGTGTATGTGTGTATATGTGTGTGTGTATGTGTGTGTGTGTGTGTGTGTATAGGGCAGGCAGTAGTAGCATATGTGCCACCCCCCATTTCTGAATAGAATGCCTCCTTCACCTCCTTCTTGAACTCCCCATTCCTCTGAAAGGCACACGGTTCTCCTCCTTTCTCCCTTTGTTTAGAGGACAAGCAGCAGGCCTTTCAGAGCCTTCTATGAGGAGACACGCTCAGGGAGGGGGACAGGAATTGGGCCCCTCATGGACTGCTTGGGGCCCCACTACCCATATAGGCTTGTGGCCCCAGCATTTCCCCTCAATCCCCCGGGCCTCCCTACCTCTGGGAAAGCAGAAGAAAGGAAGGCGTAAACGCAGGCAAACACGGCCAAAATACATTCTATACAACACCTATCAGTGTATCAAAGTGACAATGTCCCTGTTCCACTGCTCCTCCTTTTAGATCCCGTCTCCTGCTTCCCTCTCTCTACTTCCTTCTCCCAGTCAGCATGCGTGTGTGTGTGTATGTGTGTATGTGTGTGTGTGTGTGTGTGTATGTGTGTGTGTGTCAGGGTACTGCGGTCAGGCCTATTAACAGACGTGGTGGTAATAGCTGTAGGAGGCGAGGCTGTGTCTGAGCCACTGACCTGCCCATTAGCCCGCTCTAGTCCTCTAAGCTTTCACATCGATCACACAGCCACACATCATTGATCTGGTAAACCAAGCACCAGCACTTAGAACTACACACACACACACACACACACACACACACACACACACACTCACACACTCACACACTCACACACTCACACACTCACACGCTCACACGCACTCACGCACGCACGCACGCTCTCTCTCAGTACCTCTCTTTCTCCCCACACTTCCTTCTCTCTCCCTCTGTTTCCTCCTCCAACTCTTCCTCTGCCCTCTTCCTCTATACCCTCTCACACTGCTAGTGTTGTGTGTGTGTGTGTGTGAATGTGTTTGCTGTTAATAAAAGCCATTGTCCAATCTATGTGAGCTAACACCATCACAATACCCCGACAAGCACACACACTCACACACACTCACACTCACACACACACAAACACACAGGTTCGAGGCACGACAAACCCAAACCTTCATATCACTTCCCTCATTATTCAAATTCATTCCACCTCTCCACCTCTCCGGTGCGACCAAATTAAGAATCTACACTCCCTTATTAGCCACGGTGGCGACGGCTAATCGTTTAGCTGTCAGCGGCGAAGCTCAGAGCGCGCAGCCACCCTTCAGCAGACAAAGCCCTTGTTCACTCACACACGCGCTTGTATGCACCTACACGCACACACACACAAACACACACACACAGAGACACATACACACTCCTAGCTGTTCCTCTGCTCTGACTGTGTTGAGCCATGCAGTTAGCAGCCAGGCATTACAGACAATATTTCAGCTGCTAATTAGTCCCAAATGTTCTCACCTCGCTCCGGTAGTGGAGATGGAGGTACCGTCTGGTGCCATCAGTACATAGGAAGACGGATCATAACTGTGGCTGATTTGCTAAAGGAGGAAGGGAAAAGCATGGTGGGGATGGAAGAAAGGATGGAGGATGAAAAGAGAAAGAAGGGAGAAGAGAAAGAAAGAGAGAAATAAAAGAGAGACTGCTAAAGAGGAATAAGAGGCATGATATCAGCTCTCTAATTCCAGAATATTCTGAAGTCACTATGGTGAAATACAGAGATGAATGAATGTCATGCTGAAACAAGCCAGTCCAGGGAAAAGCATGACACCATCCTGTTCTTTACCAAACATAGACCTGCTGTTCATGGCTTCATCTGTTACCAGTAGGCCATTGGTAAATAATCACGCATGCATGCAGACACACACACACACACACACACACACACACACACACACACACACACACACACACACACACACACACACACACACACACACACACACACACACACACACACACACACACACACACACACACACACACACTCATATAAACACACACACATACATACAAATATCGAATCATGTACACAAATGCATGTAATACAAACGTAGCAGTGAGAATAAAGAATGTTTGGTATGTAGAAATACCAATGCATGAGTAGGTGTGTCCAGACTTTTGATATTTGATTATCAGTACCAAATCAGAAGCTCAAGCTGTGGATGGACTCAACAATACAATCACAACTGTTCATTTAAACAGAACAACAGCTGTCTCTATTTCAGATCAAGCCAGGCTCTAGTCAAATGCAGCAATAAACCTCAGTCAGTCTCCGAACCAATTATAAGAGACCCGTTTGCGTAAGTCAGTCTCTGAACCAATCCTTATAGCAGATTTCTGTCAGTCATTCTCTGAACCAATAATAAGACACCGGTTTCCATGTCTATCAAATGACAGGTGTACAGGAAACTAGTGCGAAGAAGAGACGCACATACTTGTGGCTTTGCTTTCATTATTCAACATGAGAACATCAGCATCTACCAAACCATTTCTGTTTTAATTCTACATCCTACCTCACACAGACACCCTCCAACATAGGGTGTATGGAAGAGATGTTGAGACAAAGGCAAAAGCTAAAGCAATTATTTATCTAATTAAGAATTAGCAGATCAAAGATTCATATAGAACAGAATAGTTAGGTATTCAACTAGGGGTGATTAGGGGGCTATGCAAATGTAAGTCTATTTAGTGGTTATTTAGGTGATCACATACACTGGGCCAGTTACCTGGACACCTTCTAGCAAGTCACAGTTATGGCAAAAATTACAGGCAGGTCATTTAAATAATGCACAATGTGTTCTTTAAAACCTGTTAAAATTAAAACATGATGGTTTCTTGAAATAAATAGACCTGGAAGTAGTTGGATTTCAAGGACAAAAATATGATTTCAAGCAAGCATTTCTACTTTACCTTAAAATACATCTCAGAATCAGAATCAGAATCAGAAAAGTGTTTATTCGCCATTGAATGTGTGAACAGACAAGGAATTTACTGTGGCAGGAAGGTGCTTACATGCAACATAAGAATAGAACAATATAAATTAAACTAAAGGGATGAGGGGGTAGAGGGATAGAGCACATGTACTCAAGCACAAGTCAACCACTTTTAATTGAAAATATTACTTTGAAAGAAAACTGCAGCAAATACTAGTTTAAATGCCTCTATCAGCTGTCATACTTTAGGTTTTTTGATTTGATTCAACTTTATTGTGATTGGACAGTACAACAAAATATAGTTTACATCCAACCTGAAGTGCAAAAGAGCAGTGCAAAAAGATATGGAGTAAATAAAGCAAATTGTAAATGTGCAGAGGGCAATACAAGCAGAGAACATCTGTGCAAGTGGTTAATGGACAGTACAAACAGTAAGCATTGTGCAAATGACAAATATAATAAATAAGTTAGCAGTGTGCAGGGCAAGAGGTAGCACTGAGGAGTACAAACAGAATGTATTCTGCAAATGGCAGGACTAGTAAATAAGTTAGCAGTGTGTAGGCAAGATCCAGATTCAAGCTGACCTTCAAGCACAAGGTTTTCACGGGCACTCTACATTGCCAACTCCATGAATGAAACACATTTGACAACATCTGCCATTTTGGAGCACAATGTCAAACCCTGTGTCCGAAAGCTGCGTCTACGCCAATACTCATGAATCTTCTAGCAGAACAACGACCCCAAATACCCATCCAAAAGCCCTCAAAATTTGTTCAAGACAAAATATTGAACTGTTCTGAAGTAGAAGCCCAGACCTAATTCCTAAAACCTGTGGAGAGATCTGAAAACATCAGTTGGGAGGCAACCTTAAAACTTCTGAGAATTGGATTAGTTTCACTAGATGTGGGCTAGACTGCCAGAGGTGCAGGAAACTCATCCATGTTATAGGAAATTCTTAATTGTACTTATTTGGGCCAAAGGCAGTAATACCAAATATTGAGTCTAGGACGTCATACATTTAGTCTATTTTCGGATTCAAAGAGATGTATTAGATTTTGAGACGAGCAAAGCTTTTGTTATATTAACAGTGAAATATTAACAGTGAAATTACGAATTGTATTTTTTGTCCAAGACTCTATGTTTAATTACCGAAGAAGCACAATCCTTTTTCCCCAATCTATATTAATGTATTTCTGTTGCATATATAAAGTATAAAAACAAGGGAGTCCTTATAAGCAAAAGAGTGAGGAAGGGGTAGAGATAAAAGTTTAAAGGTGGAGAGAATGAGAGAGGTTCTGAAACCTATGTGAGTTCAAGCACATGTTAATAGGGTAACTGCAATGATGACCTTTAACCCCAGCTACTGAAGTTATTTACAGCATTTATCTAATTCATACAGGCATCATCATGTCTCCACCCACTCTGCCCCCCCCTCTGTCTCCCCCCTGTCCCCCACTCTGTCTCCCTCTGTCCCCCACTCTGTCTCCCCCTGTCCCCCACGCTGTCCCCCCACCCTGTCCCCCACTCTGCCCCCACCCACTATGGCCCCCACTCTGTCTCCCCCTGTCCCCCACTCTGTCCCCCACCCTGTCCCCCACCCTGTCCCCACTATGCCCCCCACTGTCTCCCCCTGTCCCCCCACTATGCCCCCCTGTCTCCCTCTGTCCCCCACTCTGTCCCCCACCCTGTCCCCCACTCTGCCCCCACCCACTATGCCCCCCCCTCTGTCTCCCCCTGTCCCCCACTCTGCCCCCCACCCACTATGCCCCCCTCTGCCCCCCCCGTCCCCCACTCTGCCCCCTGTCCCCACTCTGCCCACCACCCACTATACCCCCCTCTGTCTCCCCCACTCTGTCTCCCCCTGTCCCCCCACTCTGCCCCCCACCCACTATGCCCCCCCTCTGTCTCCCCCTGTCCCCCACTCTGCCCCCCGTCCCCCACTCTGTCTCCCTCTGTCCCCCACTCTGCCCCCCCCTCTGTCTCCCCCTATCCCCAACTCTGTCTCCCTCTGTCCCCCCACTCTGTCTCCCCCTGTTCCCCTACTCTGTCCCCCACCCTGTCCCCCACTCTGTCCCCCACTCTGCCCCGCATCTGCCCCCACCCACTCTACCCCCTACTCTGTCTCCCCCTTTCCCCCACTCTGTCCCCCACTCTGCCCCCCTCTGTTTCCCCCTGTCCCCCACTCGGTCTCCCTCTGTCCCCGCACTCTGTCTCCTCCCCTGTCCCACACTCTGTCTCCCTTGGCCTGTTTTAACCAGCCCTAACATGCTGTCACCCAGGCCTTCCTCTCCTCCCCCCTCTCTTACAACAACTGCCAAAACAACTCCCCCTGCTCCTCCTTCTCTGTTTCTCCCCCTCCTTTAACCCTGGCCTGACGGCATGGACACACTCTGCTTTGATATTCACCTTGTTCTTTCACAGCCCAGCAGAGGTGTGTGTGTGTTTATTCAAGCCAACAGGTTGGACTGCTCTCTCCTCTGTTTGCTGCAGCACTCGAAACTCCTTTATGCAGTTTTCTATTCTTTTCCCTGCTCTCTCTCTCTCTCTTTCCTCATACAATGAAAGCCTGAATTAAGTCAAACCATACAGATGCCAAGAACATATAGCCTACACCTGGCAATTCCTAGGTGACTCACAGCAATAACCAGCCTAGATGTTCTTAAGCACTACATAGAATACACACATACACCCACACATTTCACCTTCACAAGCTCTCTGTGTTTGCATCTGTCTCTGTGTGTGTGTGTGTGTGTGTGTGTGTGTGTGTCTGTCTGTTTGCATCTATGGGACTCTACTGTGTGTGTGTGTGTGTGTGTGTGTCTGTCTGTTTGCATCTATGGGACTCTACTGTGTGTGTGTGTGTGTGTGTGTGTCTGTCGGTTTGCATCTCTGGGACTCTAGTGTGTGTGTGTGATTAGCATTCAGCAGACACACACAGCAGAATTGGTGCGATATTACTGTGGTCGTCACGTCTGGAACACAGACAGCCTGCATTAGGCTCATCATCACTCTCCTGCACACATCAAGGACTTCTGGGAAGACAAACCCTGCCCACTGGTCATTTCAGGAGCAACAGGAGAGGTGTGTGTGTGTGTGTGTGTGGGACAATGTATATGTAGTCTCAGTGGGCATGTGTTTAAGGTGTATAAGTATAGCACACGTGTTCTCTATGGTGTGTTTGAGTACACCGCTTGAGTCAGTCTATTCACATCCAACGGTGTGGGTGACAGCATGTTCTTTACAGTTTAGACGGGAACAGAATCCCCAATGTCTGCCGGCTGCTATAGCTACTGTCCAGTCGGTTGCTAAGGGCGCCATCTGATTTGATGACACCCTAGAAACGCAGACGACTCCACCAAACACAAAGTCAGCTTGAACATGTGCAAACCTTGGCCTGATCCGTCGAGATTAACCGATCAGAGAGCAAAACGATTGGCGAGTAAAGTGTATTTTGGGTATGTTTCAGCACTGTTAAAAAAGTGCCCCATTGAATTGAGAGAAGTTGGGATAACAATTTAAGATTAACGACAACAACAAGATGATGATAATAAAAAGTCAACACATTTCAATATTACCCCAATGTTTATAAAAAAACATGCCTCAACGATGGGTGTGAACATGTCTTTGTAAAAATTATCATAAAATTGCAATTCCTGTTTGTCTTATTTAAATTAATTTGATTGTTCACCAACTCCTTTCTTCAAGCCTTAGTTTTGGATCTAACCTTTCTCTGACCTATTTCTCACCAAGATCCTGAGATAGAATCTGGATTTGATTGGCCCCAAAGCTACATGATCTGGACTGGCCTCAGGGGTTACAGGATCTGGACTGGCCCCAAAGCTACAGGATCTGGACTGGGCTCAGGGTTACAGGATCTGGACTGGCCTCAGGGTTACAGGATCTGGACTGGCCCCAAGCTACAGGATCTGGACTGGCCTCAAGCTACAGGGTCTGGACTGGCCTCAAGCTACAGGATCTGGACTGGCCTCAAGCTACAGGATCTGGACTGGCCTCAGGGTTACAGGGTCTGGACTGGCCACAGGGTTACAGGGTCTGGACTGGCCTCAGGGTTACAAGGTCTGGACTGGCCTCAGGTTCACAGGATCTGGACTGGCCTCAGGGTTACAGGATCTGGACTGGCCTCAGGTTCACAGGGTCTGGACTGGCCTCAGGGTTACAGGGTCTGGACTGGCCTCAGGGTTACAGGGTCTGGACTGGCCTCAGGGTTACAGGGTCTGGACTGGCCTCAGGGTTACAGGGTCTGGACTGGCCTCAGGGTTACAGGGTCTGGACAGGCCTCAGGGTTACAGGATCTGGACTGGCCCCAAAGCTACAGGATCTGGACTGGCCTCAGGGTTACAGGATCTGGACTGGCCTCAGGGTTACAGGATCTGGACTGGCCTCAGGGTTACAGGATCTGGACTGGCCTCAGGGTTACAGGATCTGGACTGGCCTCAGGGTTACAGGATCTGGACTGGCCTCAAGCTACAGGGTCTGGACTGGCCTCAAGCTACAGGATCTGGACTGGCCTCAGGGTTACAAAGTCTGGACTGGCCTCAGGGTTACAGGGTCTGGACTGGCCTCAGGGTTACAGGGTCTGGACTGGCCTCAGGTTCACAGGGTCTGGACTGGCCTCAGGTTCACAGGATCTGGACTGGCCTCAGGTTCACAGGGTCTGGACTGGCCTCAGGGTTACAGGGTCTGGACTGGCCTCAGGGTTACAGGGTCTGGACTGGCCTCAGGGTTACAGGGTCTGGACTGGCCTCAGGGTTACAGGGTCTGGACTGGCCTCAGGGTTACAGGGTCTGGACAGGCCTCAGGGTTACAAGGTCTGGACAGGCCTCAGGGTTACAAGGTCTGGACTGGCCTCAGGGTTACAGGATCTGGACTGGCCTCAGGTTCACAGGGTCTGGACTGGCCTCAGGGTTACAGGGTCTGGACTGGCCTCAGGGTTACAGGGTCTGGACTGGCCTCAGGGTTACAGGGTCTGGACTGGCCTCAGGGTTACAGGGTCTGGACTGGCCTCAGGGTTACAGGGTCTGGACTGGCCTCAGGGTTATAGGGTCTGGACAGGCCTCAGGGTTACAAGGTCTGGACAGGCCTCAGGGTTACAAGGTCTGGACAGGCCTCAGGGTTACAAGGTCTGGACTGGCCTCAGGGTTACAGGGTCTGGACTGGCCTCAGGGTTATAGGGTCTGGACTGGCCTCAGGGTTCTAGGGTCTGGACTGGCCTCGCTCATACAGGGACTTAGTGTATGTATATTGACATAGGAACACATCATTCAGATCATACCCTAATATATAGTCGGTGACTCAGTGACAGACAGAGGGAGAGACTACAATAGTAGTATGTAATGTTTGTATGTAATGGATTCAGATTTTCTTTGAAAAGATTTCTGTAAATAATTCTATGCACTGTATTATTATTTTTTACCTTGTAAAATGCTTTGGCAATATTGTTTGGTTGTAACCTTCATGCCAATAAAGCCCATATGAATTGACTAATTGAGCTGCATTCTGTAATATCTTCTAAAGGTTCCAGATCTCTGTACTTCCACAGATAGCTCCTGTGGTGAGGAACACACTGACCTGCCGTAATAGGTTGCTAGGATATTCTCCTCCATCCGTTAGCTCTGCTTCTTTCTCTCATGTCACTGACAATGGGCAGTCTATTAACCATGCAGCCTGTCCCTCCTTCATTCAGCAACTGGAGGGACAGAATGCCTTCTTGTCCTCATCCCATGAAATGTAATGAACAGTCATTTGTTATAGAACATGATTCCTCGCCAAACCCTATTAAAGTTAAGCTCGTGTTTTCCGGTTATCTCTGTCCCTCTCTCTCCCTCTCTCTCCCTCTCTCTCTTTCTTTCTCTCCCTATCTTTGTTCCCTCCTTTCTATCTCACCTTATCTCTCTTTTCTTTTCTCTCTCCCCTCTCTTTATTTCCTTCTTCCTCTCTCCACTCCGTCACTCTCCATTATTTCTCCATCTTCCCTCTCTCTGTTCGTGTTCAAACTCATCTCCTTCTCTGACTCTCGCTCTCTCTCTCCCTCTCTCTCTCTCTCTCTCTCTCTCTCTCTCTCTCTCTCTCTCTCTCTCGCTCTCTCTCTCCCTCTCTCTCACTCTCTCTCTCTCGCTCTCTCTCTCCCTCCCTCTCTCTCTCTTTTTCTGTGTCTCTCGGTCTTTCTAAAGGTTGCCATTCAGTAAGCCGATAAGAGAACCTAAGGAGCTTCTATTCCTGCAGAACACACATTCATGGGACTAAGCTATAGGACTACTGGAAGCCTGAGAGCTCACACAGTAAGAAAACACAGCCAGTCACAAAGACCTGGTGCTTCTCACACGGCTAAGAAGAGAAAGGCAGAAGCCAAAGAGGAGGAACAGAAAAGGACAGGGCTTTTAGACATCTGTGGATGCTATGTCTTAAGTAAATATCATTCCTTCTCTCCAATCAATCAATCAAATGTATTTTATAAAGCCTTTTTACAACAAAGTTGTCACAAAGTGCTTTTAGAAACACCCAGCCTGAATCTGACTGAGCACACATCGACAAGTTGATACACGGCGGCACAGGTCAAATGTATGAAGAAACCTAGAGAGGAACCAGGCTCTGAGGGTGACCAGTCCTCTTCTGGCTGTGCTCCCTGTCCACTCTCATTACTAGAACATCCTGTTTTTCCTGCCTCACTTGATTGGTTGGTACAAATCCTAATCTGGAGGATGCTGTCCTAACTTATATCCCAACACCACATGTCCTAAACTGACATCTATAGACTTATGTTCTGTTTTCCTGTGTTTTGGGTTGATATGTCATTTATTTAATAAACTTGTTATAATTATGATAATTCCATGTTTGTGAAAAGGCTGTAAAAATGCCTGGAATTTGAATGTGTGTTTTGATGGGATGTTACTTTTGCTTACTTATGTTTAGTTATGCTTTGATGTCACAGGGCTGATTTGATTACACCACACTAATTCCCATTTAGCTGGGTCATGGATTGGTCCTTGAACATCATATCAAGCAATCTGGTAAATACAGATTTTTTCCCTAATAACTACACAATTCCACTTAGTATTTTAAAGCCAGAAGACGCTCAGGAAAATACATCATTACAAACAATTTCAGATTAATAAAAACAAAAACAAACAAAAATCTGTTACACAATAAGAGATGATATAAAAAATGTGAAAGACATTATTGGGCTTCAACACATCGCCAGATCTACTTTTTATGTGCAGATGGTGTGTGTGTGTGTGTGTGTGTGTGTGTGCAAGTTTGAAGCCAGCAGGGTGTATATGTGTGTGTGTGAGAACTGTAGAGCAGTGTGTGTGTGTGTGTGTGTGTGTGTGTGTGTGTGTGTGTGTGTGTGTGTGTGTGTGTGTGTGTAGAGGGCCACACCTAAGGGATGACAAATGAACATAGGCACATCTAACTGCATGTATTTTCATGTTACTGGTGCCGAGACCATCTGCTTTCCATCCTGCTGTACACAGAAACAAAGAGAAGCAATCTCTCCCTCTCCATCTCTCTCCATCTCTCTCCATCTCTCCCCCATCTCTCCCCCATCTCTCTCCCATCTCTCTCCCATCTCTCTCCATCTCTCTACCATCTCTCTACCATCTCTCTACCATCTCTCTCTCTCTCCCCCCAATCAACCTCTCCCACTCTCCCATCCTTTTACCTCTCCCATCACTCTCCTATCTACATTGCCTTCCACTCTCCCCCTCGTCTCTCTCCCTTGTCTCTCTCTCCCTCTATATACATTGCCTCCCTCTCTCCCTCTCTCTCCCTCGTCTCTCTCCCACGTCTCCCTCTCTCAGTCTCTGTGTCTAACTCAGTAAAGGGTAGAAATAACACCTCAAGGCCACGATTCTGCTGCCAACTCGTAACCCTCCTCTGCTCTGTTTCCTATATCCTTCCCTTGCTCCCTAGCTTTGGTTTACTGATAAAAGGAGCGGATCAGAGGACACAAGACAGCTCTCATTCTCTTATATTAGTACTCAACGTTTGTCCCTGGGTCAAGTGAAAGCAAACATCTATGATTGATGTGAAGGAGATAAATGTCTATAAGTGAAGTGGAAAAATGTCTATAAGTGATATAGATACATATTTGAAGTAGACAAACGTCTATAAGTGAAGAGGATAAACGTGTATAGGCGGATACGATGAAGGATAAGATGATCATTGCTGTCACTGCCAAAGTTGACCAATGACCATATAAGAGCTCAGACTTCAGGTAGAAAAATGTGTGTACATGAACTCTCCAAAAAAGACAGAAGCACCAGTTTGTGTGTAAAAACATGTGTGTCCAGTAAACGTAACCACCTATCCACCACACACATCCAGTAGCAGACCACCACACTATTTCAATGGAATTGCGTTCTCCATTGATCCTAGTAGCTGGTTCTCAGTATACATTCAGGTATTTCAATCTGGACTAACGTGATTCATTTGTCAACCTGGTGCAAACTCAGCTAATATCACACTTTTACAGACACACCTATGTATCTCCAGGTGAGACTGAACCCATAGAACAGAACCAGCACACAGTGTTACAGAGTGCAGACAAACCTATGTATCTCCAGGTGAGACTGAACCCAGGGGACAGAACCAGCCCACACTGTTACAGACAAACCTATATATCTCCAGGTGACACTGAACCCAGAACCAGCCCACACTGTTACAGACAAACCTATATATCTCCAGGTGACACTGAACCCAGAACCAGCCCACACTGTTACAGACAAACCTATGTATCTCCAGGTGACACTGAACCCAGAGGACAGAACCAGCCCACACTGTTACAGACAAACCTATATATCTCCAGGTGACACTGAACCCAGAACCAGCCCACACCGTTACAGACAAACCTATGTATCTCCAGGTGACACTGAACCCAGAACCAGCCCACACTGTTACAGACAAACCTATGTATCTCCAGGTGACACTGAACCCAGAACCAGCCCACACTGTTACAGACAAACCTATGTATCTCCAGGTGACAGAACCCAGAACCAGCCCACACTGTTACAGACAAACCTATGTATCTCCAGGTGACACTGAACCCAGAACCAGCCCACACTGTTACAGACAAACCTATGTATCTCCAGGTGACACTGAACCCAGAACCAGCCCACACTGTTATCTCCAGGTGACAGAACCCAGAACCAGCCCACACTGTTACAGACAAACCTATGTATCTCCAGGTGACACTGAACCCAGAACCAGCCCACACCAGACACTCCAGGTGACACTGAACCCAGAACCAGCCCACACTGTTACAGACAAACCTATGTATCTCCAGGTGACACTGAACCCAGAACCAGCCCACACTGTTACAGACAAACCTATGTATCTCCAGGTGACACTGAACCCAGAACCAGCCCACACTGTTACAGACAAACCTATGTATCTCCAGGTGACACTGAACCCAGAACCAGCCCACACTGTTACAGACAAACCTATGTATCTCCAGGTGACACTGAACCCAGAACCAGCCCACACTGTTACAGACAAACCTATGTATCTCCAGGTGACACTGAACCCAGAACCAGCCCACACTGTTACAGACAAGCCTATGTATCTCCAGGTGACACTGAACCCAGAACCAGCCCACACTGTTACAGACAAACCTATGTATCTCCAGGTGACACTGAACCCAGAACCAGCCCATCACTATACATCTATAAAGACCACATGGTCTCTGAAAATGATAACACATCAAAAGCAGGACTTAAATCACACTATAATGAGGCAGGAAGGATATGTGTCACTGTGTTTGTTGGGTGTAAATGCATGTGTGTGTGTGTGTGTGTGTGTGTGAGCGCGTGTGTGAGCGCGTGTGTGTGTGTGTCTGTTCGGGAGGCTATGATACAGATGGGCTCCAGTGGGTCGTAACAAACCCACTCTGACAAGGACTTAACGAGGGCACTGGCCTTTGGCTCCTGCATCTGTGGTGGTGTACTGAAGCCAAAACACAACACACACACGCGCACACGCACACACACACACACACACACACACACACACACACACACACACACACACACACACACACACACACACACACACACACACACACCACACTGTGGTTAAGAGCATTGGCCCAGGAACAGAAAGGTTGCTACATTAAATCCCAGAGCTGACAAGGTAAAAACAAATCTGCCCCTTGAGCAAGGCAGTTCATCGTTAATGGACCCGGGCGCCAAACGTGTCTGCCCCCCCGGCACCTCTCTAATTACAGGATATCATGTATCAACCTTTAGGGTTTACAGTTGAACCTTGTCAATAGCATGGATTTCCTGGAGACAATTCACTCATGTGAATTACGATGATTATTACAATAATATAACGAATAATAGATTGTCATTTCATTAAATAATTGTCTTAATGATCCCTCTGTTTCTCCTGGTACACACCTGTCATCTGACACAACCCTGGTTCATACCAGGTATGAGTAACACCACCTGGTACACACCTGTCATCTGACACACCCCTGGTTCATACCAGTTATGAGTAACACCACCTGGTACACACCTGTCATCTGACACACCCCTGGTTCATACCAGTTATAAGTAACATCACCTGGTACACACCTGTCATCTGACACACCCCTGGTTCATACCAGTTATAAGTAACATCACCTGGTACACACCTGTCATCTGACACACCCCTGGTTCATACCAGTTATGAGTAACACCACCTGGTACACACCTGTCATCTGACACACCCCTGGTTCATACCAGTTATAAGTAACATCACCTAGTACACACCTGTCATCTAACACACCCCTGGTTCATACCAGGTATGAGTAACACCACCTGGTACACATCTGTCATCCGTAACACACAGTGTTTTCAGTAACACATGTGACATGCAAAATCAAAGGGAGAAAAGACAAGAGCTAATTAGCAGTTTTTTTAAACAGTGGAACAGTTCAATCTAATTCAAGTGGGATTGTTTAAAATGTAGGCCCTGATATTCCAGTAATGCTTTACGGATGTTTACTTATTCATCTACCAGTCTACTTCTTTTGTTCTTCTTCTACTTCATCTGAACTTAACACAAACAGTGTTTATTTTAGTCTGAGACTGAGTCAAAGATCAGTGTGAGTGTGTGTGTGCGTGCGTCTGTGTGGCTTGGATGTTTTCTTCAGAGTGTGTATACATGAATCTGTGTATGTGCGTTTGTGTGTATACAACATGCGTGAATCAATGTGTGTGTGTGTGTGATGGTGGTATAAGACAGAGCTATAAAGCCACAGTGGGGAACGATGGAGTGAGAGAGAGAGGGGTAGACAGAGTGAGGGTGTGTGTGTGTGTGTGTGTGTGTGTGTGTGTGGTGCAGTGAAGCAGGGTCTGGGCTGCTGCTGTAGATGGTCTCTGAAGAGCTCTGATATTAATGAGGAGGCTAAGTGTATCAGACAACTGCGTGCCCTCTCAGAGAGGAGCTTCACACACACACACACACTCGTTTTCAACCCCCCTCCCTGTTTGGCCTTGTCTCATACTATCGTCTCTCCCTCCCTCACTGTTTCTCATTCCTGATTTCCGCCTCCCTTTCCTCTCTCTCTCTCCTCTCTCCCTCTCTCTCTCCCCCTCTCTCCTCTCTCTCTCCCTCTCTCCTCTCTCTCTCCCTCTCTCCTCTCCTCTCTCTCTCTCCCTCTCTCTCTCCCCCTCTCTCCTCTCTCTCTCCCTCTCTCCTCTCTCTCTCTCTCTCCTCTCTCCTCTCTCTCCTCTCCTCTCCTCTCCTCTCTCTCTCCCTCTCTCCTCTCCTCTCTCTCCTCCTCCCCATCTCTCCCCGGCATTGTCTTCTTCTGACTGCAGGTGTCCTCTCTCTGGTGGCGGCCAGAGTGCCAACATGCCCTCCATATGCCCACCTGGCCTGTGCCAGCTACTTGCCCACCGCACCCCGTCAAGCTTCATCTGGCACTCCCAACCCAAATCTGTTCACCCCACCCCAGGCTTCTACCTCTGCCCAAGACCCTGGAACATCCAGCCCAGTCTCCCTCTCACTCCCCATAGTGGGAACTAAACCAGTGGCTACATACTGATGACCCATACATTTATATCCATCATTACTCCCAGTCCATCTCTCCCCAAATCCCTTCTTCTTGACTCTCCACCTTTCTATTGCCTCCTCCCTCCCCTGTCAGCTTGGGGTCTCTGGACAGACGGCCAAAACGCCCCGTCCCCCCGTCCCCTCGCCCCAAACTCCCTTTCTCCCCCCTTCTCCTGTAACCTTGTCCTCTGACCCAGTTCTCTCGTCCTCGCCTTAGTCGCATTCATCTTCTGTCCATTCATCCATTGGGCCTGATGGATCACACCCAGATATGACAGATAACAGAGACCAGAGCACAGAGGAGAGATCCATCAGTGCACATCAATCGCACACGGAGAACAAGGTGAGTGTGCCAAACCCAAAATATTCAACAGAAACAATGAAGTGGAGGTTCTGCTGTGTTTTCACTTGGCATTCAGTGTGCATGAGTGTGTGTGTGTGTGTGTGTGTGTAAATGTGTACACATGTCATTGTGTGTCTGTTTATTTCCGTGTTTCAGTTGGTGCCCTCGTGTCAGAGTGGATAGAATGGATTCTGGGTAACTGCGATATGCAGCCTCGGGGAAAACCACAAGCTGAGAGGTCACCAAAGGGTCACAGCCGTGTTGAAAGGCCAGGGAGAATAGCAGACACACACACACACACACACACGGTGGGTAGTGTACTAAAAACATGTTCATTAAAACAACTGTAACTCAGTATAAAGGCCCCATATTCACATCTGGATGTCCTGCTGCTCTCTCCTTATCTTCTCTCCATATTCATATCTGGATGTCCTGCTCCCTTGCAGACCTCTCTCTGATCTTCTAGATCTATCTGCTGCATTTAACACGGTGAATCATTCTGTGCGTGGGGCATCTCAGGCTCCCGTTACACCTGGATCCTACCAAGTGACCAATTGGGGATGTGTGTTTGCTTTACCGGCTCTCTGGGCTCAGTTTTAGGCCCAGTCCACCTCTCTCTCTTTACACCCATCCAGATATCTCACATCTGGACTATGCAACTCACTCCTTCATTCAGTAAACAAGTAATCAACCTTAAACATCGCCCTGCTTACACACACACAATCCTCATTGGGGCAAATCTTGCACTTTACATATATTTAGTCATTTATTAACACGGAGATCAGTCTACTGTACCATTTTTTTTAAATAAGTAGATTTCTTGTTTGTTGAGAAACTTTCTTGGCAATAAAAGCTTTTTCTGCTACTGCCTCTGATTGAAAGAACAAATGCAGCCCACAGTGTCACTGTGAGAGTACTAGTTGTTCCATAAAGTTGCTCACATGTCACTTGTAGTGTGTTAACATGCACACACACACACACACACACACACACACACACACACACACACACACACACACACACACACACACACACACACACACACACACACACACACACACACACACACACACACACACACACACACACACACACACACACACACACACACACACACACAGGCATATTGTCTGTGATATTTGTCTTCCGTACTAACTTGAATAAACAGCCCTTTCTATGCTCAAGTGTTTGTTCGGAGCCCAGCTTCATTTGACCAGTCATATATCCTTCTCTGTTCTTCTTAGTATGTCTGTATATGTGGTGCAAATATGTGTGTGTGTGTGTGTGTGTGTGTGCATGCATCTCTGTATGTATGTCTGTCTATATGGTATGTATGTGTTAGTCTGTGTTTGTGCATATTGGGATTCTTGTGTGTGTTTGTGTGCGTGTTTGTGTGTGTGTGTGTTTGTGTTTGTGTGAGTGTTTGTGTGTGTGTGCGCGTGTTTGTGTGTGTGTGTGTTTGTGTGTGTCTGCATGGAAATGTGTGTATCTGTGTTTGACTGTGTCGTCTTCACTCTGAATCTGACTTTAATTGGATAAATTATTCCCAGACACTGATCCTTAGAACCGCTGCCTAAACTCTGTCTCATCACAGAGAGAGACGGGAATAAAAAAGAGAGCAAGAGGGAAAAAGAGAGGGACAAGAAAAGAGAGATAGGGGGAGAGAGAGAGATGAAGAGAGAGGGACAGATGGAGAGAGAGAGAGACCTTGCCTGAAGTCATTCTCAGTCTTTAACAGGATGTGATGAGCTCTCTTAATCTGTCTCCCATAATTCATTTCCATTTCCTGCGTGACAAGAGCTTGCAAATTCTACACCACTCTTCCAGAGAGCTCGAGCTCACGCACGCACGCACACACACACGCACACACACACACACGCACACACACACACATTCTGGTTGTCTATAGATTGAGACAATCCTTACAGATGTATTGGAAGGAACATAATACTGTATGTCGTTTTCAATGGATCGTTGATCTGCATGTAAACACACAGCCTGAAAACGAAGCAACAGTAAGTATCATTCCAAGCTAAGATCTGGGGCCAATGTGTTCACAACCTCTGTCTGACCCGGTCCATAACACCTACATGCTTCAAGCAGACCACCATGGTTCCTGTGGTTAAACACATGGAGGAACCTCTCTAAATGAGCTGGTAGCACTGACACTTGTAGCCAAGGAAAACGATCATCCTAGGTACTCAGATGGCATTCACAGACAGTCCCATTAACCCGGCCTAACAGATCCAATGGCCTCTTCCATCTGGAGGAACACTAATGTGAGAATGCTGTCCATTGACTCCAGCTCAGCGTTCAACATCATATGACACCATGATTAGTCCCCTCTGGTTCTTCACCCATGACTGTGAGGCTGCAGGCATCTCCACCAAGACCTAACAAACACTATCAACGTTTTTAGGAGTGAGGTCACTGATCTGGCAGTGTGTTGCCAGGACAACAATCTCTCCGTCAACTTATTAAGATGGAGCGGACCTTGGACTGCGACGAGAATTGCGAGAACAGTTTGGACAATGAATACATCCATATTGTTGGGAATTAGGCAGTTTGTCTTTAACTACCAAACCTCGTCTGTTGAGGCACTCTGAACTTTCTGCCACAATGCACATATTGTTCAGGAATGGTTTGAGGAACAATTCTTTGAGTTCAAGGCCTCAAAATATCCCAAATTGCCATCCAATTTAGCATTTGTGGGATGTGCTGGACAAAGTCGCCTGACCCACGGCAGCTCCACCTCACAACTTACAGAACACGAAGGATCTGCAGCTAATGTCTTGGTACCAGATACCACAGGACATCTTCAGGGATCTGCAGCTAATGTCTCGGTACCAGATACCACAGGACATCTTCAGGGATCTGCTGCTAATGTCTCGGTACCAGATACCACAGGACATCTTCAGGGATCTGCTGCTAATGTCTCAGTACCAGATACCACAGGACATCTTCAGGGATCAGTCATAATGTCTCGGTACCAGATACCACAGGACATCTTCAGGGGTTCATATCTCAGCAGGTTGATACTGTTTGGGCAGCACACGGAGGAAGAGCCTCACATTAATCCGAATGTTTGGGCTTATCAGTATATAGTGAAGCAAACCTTTATAGTCTGAAATCTGACACTGATCTAATCCATGGTATACATACAGATTTGTGATGCTTTAACTCACGCTGTGATCAGACAACAACCAGAAACTACAAAGCCTTTCAAACATACAGTCGTAGAGTGTGGTAAGATACTGACAGGACAATAGACGAGCTGTAGAAACACCTCGCCATCACAGGTTGGGACTGACACACAAACAACAGTGAGATCACACTGACAGAACATGAGAACACGCCGAATTATCCTAATATATCAATATCAATATCAAAGTCAACACGTTATCACGATATCACAACAACATATCTGCTGCCCACGTTACTTCCTTATGTTCATATCATCTGTATCGCTTTGTATTTATTGCATTTCAATGGTTCATTTACTTCTGTCTGCACTGTTAGAAGGTGCCCTGTAAGTAAGCATGTTAGTCTGTACCAGTCGATGAAGGTGCACTGTAAGTAAGCATGTTAGTCTGTACCAGTCGATGAAGAAGCAACTTGTGATTTCCATTTTGGTCGTCAATACAGCCTTCAGTGTATTCGTTGTGACACTGGCCATTCATTATCTTCAATCCACGCCCACTGCTTTCACATGGCCGGTTCAGAGGTCAAACCCACATGATCTTTAACCTCTTACCCTAACACAGCCATAGTGGGCTTCCAATACCACAATACAGCCCAACATGAATGTTCCATGATATTGTCACAGTTCATAAGTGTACTGGTCTATAAGTGTACTGGTCTATAAGTGTCCTGGTCTATAAGTGTCCTGGTCTATAAGTGTACTGGTCTATAAGTGTACTGGTCTATAAGTGTCCTGGTCTATAAGTGTACTGGTCTATAAGTGTACTGGTCTATAAGTGTCCTGGTCTATAAGTGTACTGGTCTATAAGTGTTCTGGTCTATAAGTGTATAACATGTCATTGCCCTGCCTATTTTTTTATTAAAATACCCCTGTTAGTAGAACATTGGCATTACCTTAAGCATGCTATAATTAGTCAAGCAGTTTCTCTTACGCTCTGTGTATATGTGAGTAAGAGAAAGACAGACACCTCCCTCTGGCATAGTAGTATTTATAATTGGACTTCTCTGTGTGTTCATTCGATTAGCAATTAGAGTGAGGCAATTAGTACCAGGGTTTGGAATCCGTTAAGGGCATAATATACAAATCCTGAAAACATTTTAGAAAGAACAGAAACCAGGAATTTAAGTTGTGTTGTATTCTGGAACTGAACTGTTTTTTTTCAAATGAAGTTCAAACTAAACACATACACTCGCCTAACAAGCACTAAACACTTACACTCACCTAACAAGCACTAAACACATACTCACCTAACAAGCACTAAACATATACACTCACCTAACAAGCACTAAACATATACACTCACCTAACAAGCACTAAACATATACACTCACCTAACAAGCACTAAACACATACACTCACCTAACAAGCACTAAACACATACATTCACCTAACAAGCACTAAACACATACACTCACGTAACAAGCACTAAACACATACACTCACCTAACAAGCACTAAACACATACACTCACCTAACAAGCACTAAACACATACACGCACCTAACAAGTACTAAACACATACTCACCTAACAAGCACTAAACACATACTCACCTAACAAGCACTAAACACATACACTCACCTAACAAGCACTAAACACATACACGCACCTAACAAGTACTAAACACATACTCACCTAACAAGCACTAAACACATAATCACCTAACAAGCACTAAACACATACACTCACCTAACAAGCACTAAACACATACACTCGCCTAACAAGCACTAAACACATACACTCACCTAACAAGCACTAAACACATACACTCACCTAACAAGCACTAAACACATACACTCACCTAACAAGCACTAAACACATACACTCACCTAACAAGCACTAAACACATACACTCATCTAACAAGCACTAAAAACATACACTCATCTAACAAGCACTAAACACATACACTCACCTAACAAGCACTAAACATATACACTCACCTAACAAGCACTAAACACATACTCACCTAACAAGCACTAAACCCACACACTCACCTAACAAGCAGCCAACACATAAACCCAGCTAACAAGCACTAAACACATAACCCCACTAACTATGCCTGGTCTCTCTTGTCAGACTGTTTGTATTGTGTTGTATTGTTTATATTTGTTCTTAAATGTGCATATTAAGTGTTGCAGCTATGTGTCAGAACACATTCCTTGTGTGTGTAAACAGACTTGGCAAAATAAACCTGATTCTGATAAGACCACCTAACAAGCACTTAACACATTACCCCATCTAACAAGCACTTAACACATTACCCCATATAACAAGCACTTAACACATTACCCCATCTGACAAGCACTTAACACATTACCCTATCTAACAAGCACTTAACACATTAACCCATCTGACGAGCACTTAACACATTACCCTATCTAACAAGCACTTAACACATTACCCCAGCTGACAAGCACTTAACACATTACCCTAACTAACAAGCACTTAACACATTAACCCATCTGACAAGCACTTAACACATTACCCTATCTAACAAGCACTTAACACATTACCCCAGCTGACAAGCACTTAACACATTACCCTATCTAACAAGCACTTAACACATTACCCCAGCTGACAAGCACTTAACACATTACCCTATCTAACAAGCACTTAGAACATTACCCCAGCTGACAAATACTAAACACATAAACCCACCTGACAAATACTAAACACATAACCCCACCTGACAAATACTAAACACATAACCACACCTGACAAATACTAAACACATAACCCCACCTGACAAATACTAAACACATAACCCCACCTGACAAATACTAAACACATAACCCCACCTGACAAATACAAAACACATAACCCCACCTGACAAATACTAAACACATAACCCCACCTGACAAATACTAAACACATAACCCCACCTGACAAGTTTACAGGAGATAAAGCACAATAAACAAAAGAGAGAGAAGATAGAGATGAGTGGTGGAGGAAATAAATGCGAGTATGCGTGTGTGTAGTCTAGACATTTTCGTGTGTGTGTGTGTGTGTGTGTGTGTGTGTGCGTGTGTGTGTGTGCAGGCCCCCTGTCACCACGGTTATGGGCGTGGGGCCAGATCGTCATGGTGACACAGGTGCACTGGAAGCGTTTAACACACAATCTTATCGGCACTGGAATTACGAGGGTGAGAGGGCAGCTGTCGAGGAGAGCAGACACATCTCTTTATTTACACGTCAAGGGCAATGCCACCTGCAGACTGGCACAGAGCAGATGCCACGCAGAGGACAGGGTGAGACGGAGAGATAATTCCCTACGGAATGAAG